>QGMJ01000014.1:0-93521 GCA_007821545.1 Lachnellula subtilissima | reverse complement strand
CCACCCAACACTTTTTCTGTCCCCCACTCCTCGTCAATTCTAACTCCTTTGTCCTGTTTAAAAACACTCCGCTTTCTTTGGGCGCATATGTATTTATCAGCGCGATCTTCCGGTATTTCTTTCCAGTTTGCGGGCACGTGCGTGGTAAAGAGGGAGGCGCGAGGTGTGAGGGTATGGTGGTGTAGAGGGACCCGTGGGAATCGAGAAAGGTGGTGATGGTCGAGGGGAGAGAGGGGCCGAGGAGGAAAATGCAATTTGTGAGGGGGCAAGTGCTGCGCGTGCTGAGACAGGAGCCGGTACCGGCTGTTGTTAAGAGGGAGGGGGGCTTTGGAGAATGTTGAGGTGTAGATGCGGATCGATGGATGCTTCGAGATGGCTGGATCGAAGTTGAAACAGAGACTGCTGTAGGCAGTGCTGTATTTAATGTCTTCTTTGCCGGTACCGCTGCGCTGCTTGGTGTCAAGAGACCAAGCTTGAAGGGGGGAAAGGTCAAGGGGGTCTCGACTAGACTGCTCCGTTGTGGAGGGGCGACCTCTGGTAATTTATATGCTAGTTGTGAGGTAGATGGTGTTGATATTGGAGCTGCAGCAGGTGATGTCTGAGCTGTTGGTGGTGTATTTGATGGAACCGGAGTCAGCATTTGATTTCTTCGTGCCACTTCCGGATCTTTGGGTGTTAAAATGCCTTGTTGAAAATATATTTGCCCAGGGGATGAACGTCGTGAAAACCGCCGAGCAGGAGACGCTCGTTTGGGCGAGAAAGTGACTGCTGCTGCACTGTCTTCAGGAGCAGACGTTGGTGGCGTCGGCATGGGATTGTTCACCAATGCTGTAGATCCAATGGGCCGCAGGACACCCCTTCTGAAGACAATAGGTCCAGGGGAAGCTCTTCTCTGGCGAGAGTCTACATGTTCGTCTTCCCTGTGCGGAGTAGAGAGACGTCTCTTCTTTCTTTGCTGGGGACCTTTCCACACACCAATTCCTCCTATTGTGATGCCCACCGGTGCAGAGGTGGGCAACTCAAGATGTACCTTGAGGATGTTGGGCAGACTGGCATGATGTGAGCCAATATCAAACTCTGCTGGGACCTGGACGGGTGCGGTAGTCTTCAGGATCAAGCGGGTAAGCCATTTCGCTTCTCGTGGTTCTAGTCGTGTATATATATCCTTGAGAGCGTCTACTGGGCAGAACGACAGCGGAAGTCGTTTTGAAATGGCTTGGACATCTGGAGACGAGCCTTTATTATAGGAGGCTATCTTGAGTAAAGCTTGATCAATTTCTTCGACTGTCACAGCATGGCTGTCAAGGATTGTGAAGGGCTAGACATTTGTTAATATATGTTTCAGAAAATTACAAATGTGTTTGAACAATCGAGATTAATCATCGTCTTGGCGCGACGACAAACGACATTCAAGGTGGGGGAGGAAGGGTGAAACAACGGTTAAGATTGCTGGCACCCACTCGTTTTGTAGCCCCCATGACACACTCGACACAAACTGCCAGATCACCTTTCCAGGGTTGAACCCTCCATTTGCTGAGTTCGGCAAACTGCAGCTTTGTGAGACACAAAACTCTTGCAAGCAGGTATTCCAAGCCATCTGCATCTAGTCCAAAATCTCTATCCGTCCACACATTGGGTCGCAACATCGTAACCACAGCGCGGCTACCGACTTCAAATTCGTTCAATTTGTTCTTATAACTCTGAAACCAGCGAATAATTTCCTTCTGGGTGAAGTCCTTCACGGGTCCTGGCAGGACAAGGGTGTCCCGTAGATAGGGAGACTCAAGCTTCTGCAGCAGGTCGCAGAGCCAAGCAAACTTGAACGGCATGGTGGCCGTCGATGCATGGCACAGTGATAAAAATAACCAAAAAGGACGAAGATGATGCTGCAAATGATGCTTTTAAAATGTAGGATGTTAGGCTGGGGTGTATTCGAATTGTGAATATCGAGTTGATGGATAGGATTGTTATTCTTAGCTTACGCGACGTGCCCTCTTTGACGCCTGGTCTCGTGATGTGTTTCAGGGTTTTCATTGGCTGGCCGTGCAAGTAAGCAATTTCCGCATCAGATGAAAACGGATTAGGGGCAGGGGGGTTCCTCGTCATTCTATTCTTCAAGGTCACTCGCCATCTGAATCCACTCGACATCCAATTCAAACAGGTCCAAGTCCAAACTGACCAGAGTGAATTCCTCTTCACTCGCTTTCTATCTTTATGACTATCATGACCACATGATTCAAATATATATTGGGCTGGTTTTCTAAACATCTTTCTTTTCTTTCCTCGGCCGCGTCCAAGCTTTCCCCTTGTTTTGATCAACAAGGAGCGTACATACAAGGGCAACAACGAATTTATGATATCACAAAGAACGTCCTTCTTCCCGTTATTGGATCACGAAGCTGCACAGTTTACTCACCAAACGATATGTACAATGGAAGGCCATAGAAGACGCTCATCTATCGACCCGGGTTCTGTGGAGTCGATCTTGACTTCAGGGGTTTCCAGCCAAGCTGCTGATCCCCCAAGCCCTCATATCGGGACCTCACCAAGCAGGACAAACTTTGCCATGGATCCTCCTTCCCAGCCAGCCTCAAAGCATTCAAGGACCATGTCATATACACCCCTAAGGCCAAATCGGTTGTCCTTGAGCTTTCCGGTTGCCACGAACAGGAACAGTATTGAATCTGCGAGACACACCCCAACCTCTTCGATTTCCACCTCTTTCCCTTCTACACCACCCGAAACAGTACCAACTCCCTCCCCGAGCGATCCGAGCGGGTTTCTGAACGCTTTGGCAAGCCAAGAGAGGAAAGTGCTGGAACTGAAGGAGGAGCTTGGGAAAGCAGAGGCAGACCTCAGCAAGCTCAAAAGACAATGGGCAGTCCACGAGGCTCACAAGAAGAAGGCGGAAATCAGACATTTGGAGCAACTACAGCCATTGCAAACGGCTGGAGCTGCCGCCGAAGGCACCAAGTTCAACGAGGATGGGACGATAATGACACGGCAGAGTGCAGAATGGGACAGACGGAAAGCGCTTTTGACCAACATCAATACCAAGGAATCACGGAGCAGGGTATTCTCAGGGGCCCATACGCGGACATTGTCTCTATTATCTCCTGAACGCTCGAATTGCCCTCGTCCTTTCCCGCCCGTCCGAGAGGCTAGCACCGACATCCAGAGCCAGGCCAGCTTTCCCAGAAGCACCACAATGCCGGATACCAGCCAGGGCATCACTAGGGTCAGCACCCATCGAGCACGACCCCTGTCCTACCAAGGCGGCTTAACACACGGCGCAAAACAAGTCGCAGAAGACATGAGGACGGGTCTCTGGACATTCTTGGAAGATCTGCGGCAAGCAACGGTTGGAGATGAGATCGCGAACAGTACCGCAAACCGTGGCATAGAGCAAACTAGTAAAGGGCCCATCACCAGGAAAAGCAGCAAGAGCAGCTTGTTGGGTGCTGACATGAGCAGGGGTCAGAAGAGTTCGCCGAGGCACTCTCCCAGGGCGTCGTCGCCCCGGACGTGGGATTCGTTGACGGGAGGTGACTCTGCGCTTTTAGATGCAGCGGAGAAACTCTTGTCTGATACGCAGGCTGAGACTAAAGCGAGAAAGCCTTTGCCTTTGCCTGCAAAGAAGTCGAGGACGTTATCGTTAGCTGCTCCGGCATTAGATGATGACGATGACTGGTCGAATTGGGATTCTCCGGCCCCTAAATCACCGAGATGGAGTGGCAGTACAACTGTTTCAGACGATCCAGCTACGCCCTTGAATGAAAATATAGATGACCCAGTTCAGTATGATATTATTCCTCTCCACCTTACGCTTGAACCCTTACTTATGCTCAAACCAGAATTATCGGGCAGTCAAATAATGCAGAGTCAAGTACACCGTCTAAACGGGAAGATATTCAATGGCCAGCGTTAGACAAGCTTACGCCAGGTAATTTGAAGAGGACGGTGTCTACGATCATGCAGGAGTGGGAGAAGAGTTTAACCCCGCGCCGGGCGAAGAGGGGCATCGTAGAAGAGACTTGAAGCAGAAGACACAAGAGGAAGAGGACGAGGTGCTTCTAATGTCGAGATGAGATCTCGAGTAGAACACGCCGCCAGCTGCATGGAATTTTGCTTTGGGTAATGAACTAACTATACGCATGGGTTTGGATGATTTTAATGAAATATGAAGACATAATGTAGATATAGATTCTGCACCACCATTGTGTATATATATGTATACATGACTTACATTTATCTTGAGATCAAGTGGTATAATTCGGGTTTGTAGCAATGCTGCTTTGAACACTGAAATTCAGTTCAGCTGAGGCTGCACGCCTGGAAGATTGCTTTAGTGCTAGGGGTAAAGAAAAAATGCCAACGAGATACATCCAATTAATAATACTATGCTATCCCAACCTAGTTACCCAAACTCTCATTTTATATGCCAACGCCAATGCACACCTATATAAGATACATGTGCAACCATCCCAGACCCTCACTATAGATAGCTCGAATCGCCCCTCTCCAACAACGGCCTCTCTTGCCGCTCCCTCCCATTTCCAAGCCTCTCCTCAACCACCACTTCCCTCTCCCTATACAAAAAAGAACTGCACAAAAATCCCCAGATCCAACAGGAGCGTCCCCAGGCTACCAGCCAGCCACGACGCATTCATTGCAATATATCGCCCATACAGATTCGCAGCCTCTCCTTTCCTGCATCTCCCATGCTTGTCGCAACGTGCTTCATATGCAAAAATACTCAATACGTATGTCAGGTTCCCAATGCACGCGAACAGGAAGAAAAGCATGCTGATGCCCTCTGTGGACTTGCGGCGATAGTTCAAAAGGAGCTGGGGAGCGCGAGACCCGAGGTAGAGTGCCGCGCAAAGGTACCCGAAGATCTGGCCCCAGAGCGAGAACTGCACTTCTGAGTCGTGGTGGTGGTTTTCGTGATGTGTGGTCGGGTGGTGGTTCGAACTGCTGCGTTCGGAAAGCCACCAGCCGAATACACCGGCGATGCAGACCATAAGGATCGCGACGAGGTTGAAGAGTACGGTTTGCAGGCGGGTCGTTGGTCTCGTGTTTGCGGGAGCGGGTGATGAGGCGTCGAGGAGCGGGACGGCGGGCGAGAGGTGCGAGCCTGAGATGCTGGAGTGGCGTTCTGGGCCGCGGGTTGGGTGCAGGAGTCCAGAGGTCTCGGAGGGTTCGCCTACGTTTGTGACGATGGTGGGTTTGGGGGGCGGGTTGGGGTCATCGTGCCAGGTAAATCCGCGGTAGTAGAAGCATTGGCCGAGGAGGACTATGTCTGCTATGAGGTAGTAGATTGCCAGGATGATCTGGGAAGTCTGTTAGTGTTTGATTTTTTCGAATGTCTGACAGGTTTGGGGACAGATGGGGTAGCTGGAGGGACATCTACCATGGTAGGAAGCACTCCCTGCAGTATTGCTCCAAGGACATTGAAGACATCTCCAGCAGCCCACACAACGATAAAGCGCACGCTCAAGCCATCAGCTGACCCGCGGCGGAAATTTTCAATAATCTGAGGAGAAAATACTACAATCCAACAAGCGAGAGATATTGACCTATGTTCTCATATCAGCTCCAATTCTTTTCAAGCTCCAGATGAAATTCGGCTTGAGATGCGGCTTGAGATGAAGGGTTTCGCGCCAGCGAGTAAGGGAGGACAAGGCTGAAAGGGGCTTGAAGAAAAGATAAAAACAAACCCGCAAATCCCACTAATAGCCTCGATATCCAAATTCAACGTCTGGGTTGGAGGAACCATTTTTTCTATTCCTATTTTGTTTTCTCTCTTGACTTGACTTGTTATCTGTTCCCGAAATATCAACCCCGCAAAACTAATTGAGCCGCAGTCGATCCGTGAGTCAATGACGATCGTTTTCGTTGATGCGTGAACGTATCTCTGTTAACTCGATCTCGGACTATCAAACGTCTAGGTAGTATCGTAGGATGAAAAATCAGAATGTGAATAACCAAGTGTAAGAAAATGGTGAAGGAATGTAAGAGATAGGCAAGGTGTAGATAGATGGTTTGGATATGAGATTTTCAGGGTTCCGTCAAGTGATACAAAAAGCGATGGAGCGGCCGCTAGTGTGGAGCTGATGACTCAGCTCACCCCTAATCAAAGAGGGGAAATTGTTTACTTAGTGAAAGAGTGCTACTGTATCGATGAAGTCAATTTCAAACGCCGAACATTATCAGTAGATGGAAATCCGAAGATAGGAAGGTCCATATTTCTTCGAGCTTAGGATTGTTCCTGCGCTTTCCTCTTGTGTTACCTGTTGCGAACAGCTCACAACCATGAAATTTCGCGATGGCATGTGGTTGGTTGCCGACAATGCTCGTCCAGAATACGCCGAAGAAGTCTACTCAATTGCACAGCACCCCGACAGAAACTCGGTGAGCTTACTCTGTCCGACCAAGAGGATCTTGTAGAGATCCGGCTTTCTCAACCTGCCCACGTTAATTGTGTGTGGTGTGTAGCGTTCCGTCCTAGTGAACCACCCACTCTGACGCGAACAGAATATCCGAGCACCATTTGAGGAAGTGATTTCAGTCGGGAGAACACATTGGCTGGGCCCTCTGAATCCAGGACCGCATTTAGACCTTTACCCTGCCCGAAAGCTAGAAGCATGGAATTCCGCAATCGCAAAAACAAACAACGTCAAATAATCACACGACTGTTGTTAGCATGTCCTTGAGGGCCACAGAAATATTGAGTTGTCATTTGGGCACCATTGAGACCCTGAAATTTTCATTTTATGCGCAATTGAATTGGCACACTATCTTGCGTGTCTTGCATTTCCTTTCTGACTACAAGAAAATAAATACGCGACTCACAGCACACAGTCCATTTCCAAATCAAATACTTGAGCTCCGTAGACCATACGTGCTCTAACCATGAACTCATCGAAGCATGGATTCATGCGGCAGTGTGGTCGCGCTCTTTTGATAGCCCCGCCCTGTCAGCTTCAGTGAGCCTTGGTGGACCCTCGCCTTCGGTGAACGGCGCGTACTTGTCGATCAGATAGTACATATCATCGTATGCTCTGCAATGCGTGTTAGCAAAGGCATCAATGCCTATAGAAATTTATGTCGGAATAGCGCGAATAAGAGCTTACCTCTGCCTGACAGCTGTTCCCTGGTCTAGATGGTTGACCGAATATATGATGTTGAAATAGATGCAGTACATGCGGTTCCTATCGTCCCACTCTTCTTTGGGCTCACTTGGGCCGTAGTGCTTCAAATACGTTCTTGTGTACACTTTGTTGTGGATTTTGTTGTAATGGCATCTCCAGTCTCCAATCTCGAATTCATTATGAGCATAGCAGGTCCCTGAATCATAGATGTAGATGTTCCCTGTCTCAAAGCAAGTTCCAGTGTTACCTTCCCAGAGATCGCCGTGAACCAAGCTGGGCTTGATACTGCGGCCATCTGTTTCGAGGTTACCAATCAGTTTTGGAATGACATGGGAGAATATTCTCTTTTCTAAGAGGTCTAACTCTTTCCAAAGCCCATTGGTCTCAATATCGAGATTGACGACATGGCTAAGCATCTTACTGAAGAGATCTGTCCACTTGTCTTCCCATCCGCCGGTCTTTTGAGCGATCTGACCTTGGCATGTCGTGATGTGGAAACCGAACTTCCCAGTAGGCGAGACGCTTTTTTCGTGGAGGGCAGCTAATTTGGAGCAAAGCTGATTCGGATCGGGAACTCGGTCACTCATATCGATGAATTGTTGCAGGAAGAAGTGTGTCTCTGGGTTTCCAGTGCCATAAGATCCCCATGCATATGGCTTAGGAACAAAGCCTGGCATCGTCTTGTAGATTTCAGACATGCCATTGAATTCTCCCTGCATCATGATACGTCCTTTTTTCTCCAGCTGCGCACTTCAAGAAAAATCGGGTTTTGGTCCCGTCGGCCAATTCGACATTGAGGCGAGCTGTAACTGTCCAGGCGGAAGTGCCGTAACGAAATGCTGACAACACCTTTGAGCCGCGAGGCAGTTCTGCGATAACATTCTGGTCTAGGGCGAAGTCTCCATCAATAAACAGAGTTTCTGATGCACCACGATCAAGGAGCGTAGGAGTATAACGGGGAACGCTGTTTGAATGTTGACATGGATCTACCAGTGATGAAGCGGTAGTATGCTCACTCAAGTGCTGGCTATCGTCAATAGAGCAAATCTCGGAGGGAGTACAACCACGAACCGTTTCAATTAATTGAGCCATGGTACTTGGGTGCTTGAAGATGTGGGAAAAGCTCAGCATCAAATGAGGTTTGGCAGTGCCGGGCCTTATGTAGTTACTGCTTCAAGTGCTGCGCTCTGCGGATCTTACCTTACTCCTGCTATGATAACGATATGTGTCGCGCGTCGGGCGTAAGTTCATTGCCAATTGAAGTGAGCGTTTTGCAAGCCCATGTAGTGTGTGGGCCGAAAATAGAGTGTTTGTGCAACTTGCTGCGGCCCGTAATGTGCCGGGTTCCTTCGGAGAGTTGTGTTTTTATCATCGCACATAGAGTATCTGTTGAGATGTTGATGGATGTGATGATAGCAGTACTGACGGTGTTACACCCATTGCTCAGGTGTACATAGGTAAGCTATATAGCTGCTTCTCTAATTGTTGTCAAGGGATTGTTTTCCACGACGGAAGTGTAACCCCTGGACCCCGTACCCTGCACCCTAAACTTGAAGTAGACTGACTGGCTGGGCAACAAGCCTGGGGGAAAATTGGAGGCTCGACCGCATCGAACCAAACAAGGTCTACGTTCACCAACGTCGCAGGCTCGGTGCTACGATACTGCTACTGCAACAAAGTTACTACTGCTCTACGGGGAGATGGGCACTTTGGGCCAATGGTCCGCTCTCCTGCACACTACGTGCCGCCTGCTTATCTGTGATGACGCCCGGAAATGCACTGTAACCCTACTCTGGGGGTGCGGTGCGGTTAGCTACAGCCTCTCGTTAGCCCACGGCGATCTTGAGTCCCCTCCCTCTATGGTGAGGCTGGCCGTGCCACCTCAAGACACATGTTGTCCATGAAGACTTCTGGCGCACGTTCTGTTCATGGTAAAATTGGTCACAGATGTAATTTACCGTCGTAATTGAAGTCTTAGGTCTTCTTCCTCTGTCAACCTCTTGAAAATGGTTCTTATGCCCCAATGCTCATACGCCAGAAGAGCCGCTGATGATTGAAAGCTCAAAAAAATTCTACTTGAGTAGGCAGCAGAAGGAGGAAAGTAGGGAAACCGTTCCGAAAGGACCACCATCCCCAGAACGAAAATTTTCTGATGCAAGTACTGGGTCTACATTCGATATTTGGCATAAGAAGAGAGCTCTCGTGCCGAATGACGCTACGAACACAGACCTTACTTCGTCTCAATTGAGTCTGACCTCGCGCTCTCGCGCACCGAGTCCCTCCCCAGATTATAATGCAAGTACACTTGGCCTCCATGTTGTTCACGAGCCAGGACTGTCCGCTCCATTGGACATCATTTTTGTGCATGGTCTGGGAGGTGACAGTCGGCAGACTTGGTCCAAGAATAAAGATACCAACCTCTTCTGGCCAGGTTTATGGCTGCCACTCGAGCCCGACATAGGCAAAGCACGGATTCTGAGCTTTGGATACAATGCCAGCTTTCGCGCCGGGACGCCGAAAAGTCTATCCAATATTACAGATTTCTCTAAGGAGTTGCTGTATGAGATGGCCTATGGAAGAAACAAAGATGGCGAGGATCTTGGTATCGGGAAGGTCCCAATCATCTTCATTGTTCATTCCATGGGTGGTCTAGTCGTGAAGAAGGCATATATTCTCGGCCAAAACGACGAGGAGTATCAAAGAATGACTGGCATGATCTCTGCGGTCGTGTTCCTTGCCACACCTCATCGCGGAACCAACCTCGCTGAAATTCTCAATAGAGTTCTCCGTGTTTCGTTCCAATCTCCCCAGGAATTTATTGCTAATTTAAATAAGAGCTCTCCGTCTTTAGAGGGGATTAACGAAGAATTTCGTCATATTGCGCCAAAGCTATCGATTTTCTCATTCTACGAAACCCTCACCACAGCTGTCGGGCCCAAGAGGATGATGGTTCTCGAAAAGGACTCCTCTATTCTAGGGTATCCAAAAGAGGTATCAAGAGCGCTGAATGCTGATCATCATGATGTCTGCAAGTACTCAAGTCCACAGGACCCAAATTATCTGAGCGTACGCAACGCTTTGAAGACCCTTGTTGGGAGATATCATGCCAAGGGTATTCAGGTGATGAACACTCAGATGTTGGATGAGGTCAAAGGTATCGAGATTGTCCTCGGGACGACGTTCTCGTCTGCGGAGGATGATTTTATCACTTTCCGTCGATGGTAGCTGGCAGGAACCTGTGACTGGCTGCTTGAAGAACCGGCTATTCAAGAATGGTGCAAATACTCGCAGGACTCTCAACTTCTTTGGTTTAGCGGACCTCCCGCCAGTGGCAAATCCATCATGTCCACGCATATCATCGATCATCTCAAGCAGGTTGGAATCGCGTGCCAGTATTATTTCTTCAAATTTGGAGACCCAACAAAACGTTCATTAAGCGGCTGGCTGAGGTCGCTAGCCTACCAGATTGCCAGAGACGTTCCAGACTTCCGGCGTATACTAATTGACCTTTCGGCGCAGGGACTGAGACTCGAGAAAGCCGACTCGACATTGATATGGCAGAAAATCTTCGAATCTAGCCTTTTCAAATTGGAACTTGACCAACCACTCTTCTGGGTTGTCGATGGCTTGGATGAGTCCGAATCACCCAAGGCATTATTAGAGATATTGCAAACTCTACGATTTTCGAAGACGCCTATACATTTGATGATGTTCAGCCGTAGGACGGAACCTTTGCAACTTGCATTTGATCGATTGTCCAGCATGCTGAGAGTTAGAGCAATAGAGAACGACGGGCGCGGCCACACCTCCAGCGACATTCGCGTACTAGTGGGAAAAGAAATCATGCACTTGCGAGGCAGCGACACGCTAAAACAGCAAGTCACCGAGAATATTATGAGTCGTGCTTCAAGCAACTTTCTTTGGGTTCGCTTAGTACTTGAGGAAATACTAGCTTGCCACACCGAAGCTGCCATCCAAGAGACTTTGGACGAGATCCCAGATGATATAACGGAGCTTTATGAGCGCATGGAAGCTGCTATACTGAGCAAGCGCGGAAAATCTAACCGAATGCTCGCAAAGACGCTGCTCCAATGGACAATTTGTGCCCATCAGTCTCTGACGCTGACTGAACTTTCTCAAGCCTTGAGACCTGAGTTCCCGGAGTTCATAGACCTCAAACGCACGATCCAAGATGTATGCGGGCAATTTGTGATGGTAGATCAGACATCCCACGTAGAGATGGTGCATCAAACTGCTCGTGACTACCTCACACAGATGTCAGAGAGTGTGATTGCGATCGACACCAAGCAAGCCCATATTCTCTTGTTCCAAAAGACTATATCGGTATTAGTAGAACCCAGATTACGATCTATACTCAGCCAAAATCGGAATGCGCTCAGAAATACAGATCCATTCATTTTCTATGCTGCCACATCTTGGATGTACCATCTACGACATGCTGGCACGACATCTGATGAAACTTTGGACGCACTCATGGCTATGTTTAAAGGACCAGTGGTGCTCAGCTGGATTCACTCATTGGCCCTGCTTGGTCGTCTTGAGGTGCTCGTCAGAGCAGCGAAGGTACTCACCACGTTCGTTCAGACGACACGCAGATCAAATTCTAAGAAGAATCCGCTACTTCATCGTCTCTCTGATCTGGAGCAACTTGATATGTGGATCGTTGATCTGATTAAGATTGTTGCGAAGTTCAGCAGGCACCTGATCTCAGAACCCACTTGCATCTATAAGCTTATTCCTCCTTTCTGCCCCTCGAATTCCGCATTATATCAGCAATTTTACAGCCCCGAGGTAGCTGAAGTCGCTGTCTCTGGCATCTCAAATCATGCTTGGAATGACAATTTGGCCCGGATCAACTTGCCTCATGAAGATCGCGCTTGGCAAATTTGTTGTGCAGGAGAACTTATTGCTGTTCTAGGGGCTGCGGGCTCTATATATATATGGAATGCTTCGAATTTCGTGGAAGTGCAAACCTTGCGTCACCACGAACCCATTACGACGATGTGCTTTAACTCAAAGGGGTCCAAATTGGTCACATACGGTCTAAGAAGCACCAAGCTCTGGTCTACCCCATCCGGTCTTCTATTGGCATGCACTCAGAATCCAGCTGACAGCAAGGCCATGGCAATTACTTTTGGGCACAATGACACCAAAATACTTGCCGCAGGAGACGATAAGAGTGTGCGTGTGATCGATACCAATGACTTCGATCCGGGCTGGCATTCATTAGATTCTGCTCTATTGAAGGAGGACCCTTATATCGAAGGTACTGTCGTTAACTCTCCGATGTGGATGGCTTTCAATGGAGATACGACACAGGTTGGAGTGTGTTACAGAGGATTTCCTCTCTCGGTCTGGTCACTCGAGGAAAACCGATGCATTGGCAGATGCAAACGCGCCAAAGAAATACGATATGACGGAGCCCGCGCTTCCACGAGCTGGTTTGCCGTGGACCGCTTTACCTGGAACCCGATCTCCGGGCATGTCATCGGCATTTACAAAAATGGCTGCATCTTCAAGTGGCATCCAATGACTGGTGAATACCAAGAGGTCCAATCTGGGGCTGATGAGGTTGCTGCTAGTCCTGATGGCAAGCTTTTTACAACTAGCAACAGTAACGGGACAGTCAAGGTGTGGAACTTTACATACTTCAGTGTCATATACCAACTGTCATCTGCAGATCTTGTCACTGGTTTATCATTCAGTCCTGATTCTCGTCGCTTCTACGATTTGAGAGGATGCTCGGTTAACGCATGGGAGTCCAACAGTCTTATTCGTTTCTCGGAAGCAGAAGAAGCTTTCAGCGACACAGCCAGCGAAGACCAGTCGCCCCATTCTATGTCCCAGGTCTCAGAAGCAAGTCTTTCGGAATATGAAGCGATTTCTGTTGTTTCTGTAGCACCAGACAATTTCACTTACTGCGTAGGGAATGAAGAAGGTTCGACACTTCTGTTTGATACGAGGACCCAGACATCCGTCGAGCTAGCGAGGTTTTCTAACTTCCTTAGTGTGATACATGTAACCTGGAGCCATGATGGTAATTATGTTGCTATTGCGGATTTGGGTGGCGACATTGTTGTTAGAGCGATTGACCAGAAAGAAGCCAAGGTTGGCAATCGGATAAAGTCCATGCCCACTCCTAAAGTCGATCTTAAAGGACGAAGTATTCATCAAATGATGTTTAATCATGACGCAAGCCTACTATTGGTGCTAAGCGACGATTACCTACAGATGTGGGCAGTGGAGCAACAAAGAATAACGAATTCTGCACGAATCAAGGATGGTAGTAGTCGAAAATGGCTGCAACACCCGTTGCAGAAAGACCATTTTCTCGGATTTGGAACAGATGATGTGTGCGCTTACAAATGGGATACAATGGAAGAACACACTATGTGGATATATCAACAGGATCAACTTGGAACAACGAAGCACAACAGCGAAGCAAAACCTAATTCTAGCAAAGACTACTCTTCTGATTTCCAACACTCATCTCTGAGCTCCGACGACGACCAAAGCCAGGTCTTAAGAGTCAGCAAAGCTATTCATACCCAGGACGGCAGACACACCCTTATACAGATCAAGAGCACATCTTCACAAGGTCGCGTCACTAAAAGAATCCTCGTTTTCGAGCAATCTGCATTTCAAGATGCAGCAGGTGGTCCAGCACTATACACCTTCATTGACCCACATATAAATGCAATGATAGAAGTGCCGCTAGGTATCCTGTCTGGCTCAAGGTTGGTCTTCTTAGATCAAGATCTCTGGGTATGTACATACAGGCCAGGGGCCCAGATCTCCGAAGGCTTGAAACGACACTTCTTCATACCTCGTGATTGGACAAGCAGTGACAGTCTGGAAAATTGTAGGATGATGGAAGATGGCACGATCTTATGTCCGAGGGACGACGAGGTTGCTGTAGTAAGAAGCAGGTTGGATACCGAGGGCTTCTGATTCTCCTAATACTCCGGACTGTGTCTGAGATAGTCGGCCTGTAGCACATGCTCTGTTATGAAATTCAGGCGATACATGTGTCTTGTTATCAGTTAATTAGATGATTACAATAAAATGAGGTTCATAGGAGTTTTTTCCGGAATCGACGTACCACAGAAATGAAGTTGATGATTCACGTTCTTCCCTATCCATTATATCGTGATGTAGAATCATCGAGTTCCGACGCTTTCGAGGATTCACATTGACCAACTATAAATATATAGTCTCGTAATTTCGATCGAGATAGGCGCCTAGCTAACCAACCGGACGACTTGAATCCTAGCCGCGTATTGAATCCTAGTAAGTGCATGTCTAGATCTATTAAGGGTATTGATAAGTCGCCGTCCCTACCTCATCCAACGAAGCTTCGCATTCGAAGTCTACCGTACACGCAACATGGAATTGAAATCCAGAGTCTCGATTGCGATCGAGCCTAAGGCCGAGGACCCCGAGTCATTGTTCTGCAATCCACTCAACGAGGATGCACTGCCAAAACAGCCGCCCTCCGAGCCTTTTCACTACACGACGTTCAACCGCAAACAGCTGCGGCTATTGACCTTACTGCTTGGGTTGATTACCATCACATCACCTCTCACGGCCACCATCTACTTCCCACTTCTACCCCTCCTTCGATCACATTTCCACACTTCAGCCCAAGCCATCAATCTCACCATCACAATTTACATCGTATTTCAAGCAATTTCCCCTGCGATATTTGGACCACTTTCAGACTCGTTAGGTCGGCGACCAGTGTACTTATTCACGCTACTTTTATATATCATTGGCAATCTAGGACTCGCACTGAACAAAAGTTCGTTGCCAGTTTTAATCGTCTTGCGAGCCTTACAGAGTCTTGGTGCCAGTGCGACGCAGTCAATTACGTACGGAGTCATCGCTGATGTCTGCGTTCCAAGTGCACGAGGTGGGATGAACGGACCTGTGAGTATGACACTCAACCTCGGTACTTGTGTTGGTCCCGTAATTGGAGGCTTGGTTGCATACACAAGCGGCAGTTATGAATGGGTGTTCTGGGCGCTGGTTATTAGTGGCGCTGTCCTTCTAGTGACGGTCACTCTGTTCTTACCAGAGACAGCAAGAAGTGTTGTAGGTAATGGAAGCGGAAGAAATGACCAGGCTTGGATAGAGGGCAGTGTTTGGACTATGATCAAGAATTGGAGACAGAGACGAAAGCAAAACATGCCGACAGTTGCAACAGGCGTTCCTGAAGTACAAGCCAGCACACGGGGAACTCCTTTGCTGAGAAGAATCAAAATCAACAACCCCCTCGCTTGTCTCCGAGTCATTTTCCATTATGATACTTTTCTAGCACTTTGGATGCATGGGTCTTTCTACACGGTCGACTACGCGATGGTAGCAGCTACACCTGATATCTACAAGACTATTTACCACTTTAACGAACTGCAGATCGGGCTCTCATATCTGCCACGCGGGGTAGGCATCATCGCTGGCGGATACTGCAACGGGAAGATGATGGACTACAACTACAAGACAGTCGCAAGAAACATTGGATGGAAAGTAGACAAGGTTGCTGGAGATGACTTGGAGAAATTCCCAATTGAACGCGCCAGATCTAGGGGTATTTACTGGCTACTGCTGATATCGACGGCAACTTTAATCGGATACGGGTGGGTCGTCAAAGAACGTGCACATTTCTCTATTCTCTTAGTGCTGCAGTTTATTCAAGGGTTCTGGGGTACTTGTTTTTACACGATTTTCAATGCCTTGCTAGTAGACATATTTCCTGAAAGTCCAGCCACAGCCTCCGCATCTGCGAGCATTGTCAGATGTGCGATGGCTGCTGCGGGGGTTGCTACACTGCAGCCTTTATTAGGTGCTTTAGGTAGGGGATGGTATTTTACGATCTTAGGCTTGTGGAGTGGTGGCTTTGGGGTTGCTGCCGTGGTTTTGATGCGTTGGAAGGGCATGCAGTGGAGAGTACAGAGGCTTGAGAGAGATCTTCAACCTTGAATCGAATTAGAGAGGAAAGACTTGAAGTGAAAAAAAGTGATAAGGATTTGGATGAGATGTTAAAAGCGCATCACAGGGCTGGGAAGGTATTTTGGAAGGGGTTTGAGTTCAGGATAGTGTTTGGACTCAATATCGAGGCCAAGAAACAAGACCATATGGCAACACAGTTTCCGAGGCTAGTATGAAAGCCGTGAGATAGAAAATACGTCTCTTGGCACCAGTCCAGTCATCGCCGACTTCGACACTCCTCTCTCGATATTCCATTGCACTGCACGTCACCCTCTATGGACGTGTAGCCGTCAAGCAAGCAGAATGTTGTAGCCTGTAAGTGGCAAGTGGCGAAGCTTAGAAATAGCTTCTATACACTGTGGCAAATGCTTAGAAATAGGGCTTGAAGAGCCCTATATATACAGCGTACTTCCCACTGTAGAAACAGCAGTCAATTCAAGCATTTACACCCTGAATATATAGTCAGCATTGCATACACAGCCTAGAATCAACACAGAAATTTTATCATTAGACGAATTTAGCTATCTATTTAACTACCAAGGCCTGTTTCTACTATAAGAAATAGCTTAAAGTTGGAGTAATATTTCGAGATCAGAGAGTTTTAGTTATTACAAACCCCGGAGGTAAGAAGACTTTACACTCTGGATCAGAGATGTAGACCGTAATGCGTATATTTACTATGCAAGCAAGTCTATGAATCATGATGTTCTCTCTCCAACTAGCATCCCGTGAAGAAGGTAAACGCCAGCAATGCAATGATAACCCTTGTGATATGCCACCAGATACTCCCTATTTCAATGGAGACCCGAGAGAATATCAACGCCAGCCCGCAATGCGTTTATGAACCCATGATGTACCCTTTTATCTTCCTGTAAATGCAAACCGAAACCAACGCCTGCAATTCATTCAGAAATACCCATGATATGCGCCGCGATAGTTGAAGGTGAAAATAACCATCTTATCCATGATCAAGTAGTACCAGCGCACAATGAACCGCACCAATTGTAACACACACGCTGTATCCATGTCTACCTGTCCGCTCGCATGACCTGTGTTCCCCAACCTTCATCTCATCAATCCCACGCACGGCGCTTCTCCTTCCAATCCAGACCACGCACTCGTCCAGTAAACTCGGCATCATACTCCCTCCTAACCTCAATCCATATCTCCTTGAAGTTACCATGAACCTTGAACCACTGCTCACCCAGGTATCTCGTCGCCCATGATCTGTGCGGAATGCGCTGGGGCGTGTTCAAGTACACGGCTTGCCAGTACAGTGACCAGTCTTCGAGTATCATGAATGGCACAACGTAGTTCAGCTGTTCGGCAGTAATGGAGGTTCCAGATGTTAGGGGTGTGCGCATGGTCACTGCCAGCTGAGTCAGTGACTTGAGCTTGGTGAGGCGGCAGATGAGGCGGGTGAGGAGGAGCATGGCTGGAGTGTTGACTTCGATCGGTGGGGAGTCTTTCAGGCGGGGAAGGGGTGCTGGTCTACCACCGTGCTGGACAATGGTTCCGGGGCTTGCTTGAGGGGTAGGGTAGTCGAGATTGATGTGGATCTGCTCGACGTGCTGGTAGAAATTGTCATCTAGCTTGTCCATCTGGGTGAGCACTGTTGGGCAGTTGGGATCCAGCGCAGAGTCGAGAGCTTTGATGTCGATATTGACTTCGACTACATTTCGAGCCCAGAATTTTGCCTTCTCCGGGGCACTCATGCTTGAGACATCCGCCAAAAACTCGTAGTAACCCTCTTTGTACTTGTCGGTTTCAAACTGAACTCGAGATCCGTCGGCATGGATGAAATTCTGCATCTCGGTGATGTTGTGCTTGATATCCGATGCTGTTATGATGACATTCTTCTTCGATTTATCATGTCGGTAGATGATCCAAGTTCGAGGAGCTGCTGGAGAAGGGGCATAGCTGTAGAAGCCGGGCGTGGAGACTGATGATTGAGTTGATAGTGCATTCTTGTGGTATGCAGGATTGTGGGAATACAAGCTGGGGGCTTCAAGGAGAGGAATTGTTGAAGGCAGGCCTGGTTTGCTTGACATGTGCGGTGAGAAGCGAGGTGTATCTGGGGCGTTAGTAGAGAGATACTTTGCTGGGCCAGAGAAATCGACGCCAATCTTGAGAGACTGAAGTTGTTGCCCTAGATTCGGAAAGCCATTTGCTTTGCCTTCAAATGTTGCGTATTCTCTCTTTCCATCTCTTGGTACAGTTTCTCCAATCCCCATGGCGTTAAGTTCAACAGATGGCACCATTTGAGAACTAGCCATAGAGGTTTCCGCCGATTGAGAGGACAGTAGAAGCGTTTGATTTTTGGTAGATCGCTTGTTTTTGCCTGCCATCGTGTCAGCTTTGATGCGGCTGTCTATGGGTAAGTATCGAGTTGAGATTGGAGCGAAGACATGAGAATGTGAATGTATATGGAAGCTAATATCTCTCTGAGAAAGTTAGGCAAAAGAATTTCGATCTGCAAGTTGAGGTCGCTCCACTCTTTTGTGAGATTTTGTTTCATGATCTAGGGATTTATCTGGATATCTTTGTCAAAGCTTGCTTTTATTGGCTTGTTTGATGTGGATTGTAAGATAACAACATCCGAACAGAGGTTATTCTAAAGTATTTTGAAATCGCTTTCCGGTCCCTGTTTCTACCAAGGAGTGATTGAAAACAGAAAAACTCCATAAATGTATGATAGATGAACTTTAGTACACTCTATTGTGGTGGGGACCAAACGCGTTGTCACGTGAAGTGGGGTATGCAGCTAGTACGGCATCGTACCTTATAAAATCGGGCACTTCACTAAACTTGGATCATCATCCATTCTACAACACACTCTTTTATACAGATTATTTTAATATATGCATTTATACAATGATGAAACTATAAGTCAGATCCTAGCCTAGAGTCCGCGGTTGTATTGTCCCTCCACACTATGTGGGAAGCTAATATCCTAGACAGCTTATCATTTAAACACTTTCGCTTTTTCTCGCAATAGCGCCTAGCTAATGTCTATCAAGCAACAAGGAACCAATATACGTCAGAACACTTTTCAATTTATGTCAGACGCAGCTAGTAATTATCATAGCACACCCCTGACCCTTTGGGATAAGTCACGGCCCTACAATTATACTGACTTTGCAGTCAATCTTGTCTTTCGCTCTATCGCAGTCGCAGGGCGACGGTGAATGTTTGGATATGGATTTGTGATAATTAGATAAAGCAGCAGAGCTCTGTAACGTCCCTCCCTACATGCCGAGAAAAATAAAATTTCAGAGGTCTTTAGTCTCTCCCTCGCATATGTTTGAGTTTATGATCAACTGAATATCGTTCTACTGTCATTCTGCTACGAGGTTTAGAACTCTCAAGAAAATCACCGCGGTCTAGAATATGCTGTCGATCATCTTGTTCATGGCGTCGATAGCCACTTCAGTTGTTTCCTCCTGTCCTATTATGTTTACCGGCCCAATTTCAGTATTTGGGGCTACAAGATGAAGGCCCAGAGCCAACAGTATGGTCGCTTACAAAAATCAGCTTCCCCTCCACACTCGCTAGAAGATTCGGAGTCCTGCCTAGATGACAGGGCTAAGCGAGGGCCTCATGTGCCCAGTGAGCGCCAAGCATATCACAACATTCATAAACTAAATTTGAACCTTCTAAAATACCGTAGAAGATTATAACCTTAGTATATAGAAGTCACGTTCTCCAAGCCAGACGAAAGACAAAGAATTCTTTTGAGAATACCTGATTGTAAATGAATTAAAGAAATTAAGTGTGAATAAGCAGCGCTACAAAGTACCACTATGTTCATTTTGCCTTTTGTAAACTACTAAGCATATTGGAATAGTGCTTTACACAGGACTTCGTGGTTGGATGTTGGGGGCCCAATAATAACTTGTAGCCAGTACATGCTCTTTCGTAAAGTATCGATGCTTCTTCATACTCTTGTCTATTCTGCAGTAGATAGGCAAGACAGTAAACACTCGCAAGCGTGTCAGGGTGCGTCTTGCCGAGCACCTCTTCCTTGATCCTAAGTGTCTGGCGTTCTATAGCCTCTGCGTCGGCGGACTTGCCCTGCCTATGAAGCACGCGAGCAAGGTTACTTATAGTCGAGAGCGTGGATAGGTGCGTCCTGGGTAGCGTGGTCTCCCGGATCCTGATTCCCTGCTCGAGCAGCACCCTGGCCGCTTCATTCCTTCCAAGGTCGATTAAGCTTCTGGCTTGAAGGTCATAGAGTGGCAAGAAATCTTCAGATGGCTCATCAATCTTCTGTCCGAGCTCGAAAAATGTGTCTTGTATCAATTGACTAAGCCTAGTATCTTGTCGCATGTCTGATAGAGCCGAACCAAACTTGAGAAAGATCGAAGTTGCAACTTCTTTCGATGCTGAATCGAATGCCTTATTGACCTTTATATCCATGTAAGATAAGACATGCGGAAGGAGACGTCTCTCTTGAGTCTGCCAGAAGCGAGTGTTGAAGCAAGAAAATCCTAGAATACAGCCAGTTGCGATCCATATCGCACCTTGATGCTTCGAATTCTGTCGATCCTTAGCCCAAGCATGAGTCAGTGGGTGCATCGATATTGCCACGCCGCCATCCAGATCATGTCGAGTGACTAATGAAAGTGAGGCAAGGATAGAAGTAGCCTCGGTGAGACGAAAAGGGTCCCATTCGTCTTCCTCTGGGTCCATGAAACTTGGTAAACGTAAGACGTGATCTCGAGAGAATTCATCGATACCTCCTCTAAGCTTATCACTAGCCTGCGAGATTTTCCTACTGCCCTTCCATCCCTCTTCGAAAATCTGAAGAGGAAGTACGCTAGAGTCAAGCATCGACAAAATTTCAAGTAGGCGAAGAGCATCGCTTGCAGACTCGCTTTGAGACTGTTCCAAGACATCTGCTGAGGCTTCGAAGGTCGCGTAAACATCGCGATACCTCGACTGGGCTTGCTTCAGTGGGTACTTCAAGAGTCGCTGTCGCTGGCGTTGGTAAACCTTAGGGTATTGGTGGAGTTGGCAGTGGCCTTGGCTGATATACGCTCCAGCCTGTATTAGAGCAAGCGTGTGGGATCCTAAGAGGCGGACCACTTCTTCAGCTTGCTTTTCATAGGTAAGCCGCAATTCAGGAGACACTTCGGCTGCCTTGAGTAAGAGGTTCTTCGAGTCTTTTTCTTCCAGACCTTCAAGTGCTTCGAACGCGTCTGGACTATAATTTTTACATTCGGCAACACGAGATGTCATGAGAACGGCACCGTGATTTCCAGGTGGAAAGTAGACTTGATAGTCGAAGTCAGGATCGTCGGCATTGTCAAGGATCAGGAGCCAGCTTCGCTGCGTATTTGTAAAAGCTTGAAGTGCTTCGGGGACAGTTTTAGTGGAGTGCCAAAGTAGCTTTGCAGCAGCAATAAAGTCACGCTCAGCGGTGGAAGGCTTGTCGATGTCGACCCAAAATATGCCCCAGAAGCTATGTCCGTCAGCTGATATACTACAAATAGCTCCTCAAAGTGAACATTCTCGTCTTTCAATAAGTTAGCAATATGGAGACAGATCTCACTCTTTCCCTGGCCTCCAAGTCCTGTGATAACAAACCTCTTTTGTTTCTTAGCAGAAGTAGTATCACTAAGCAAGACCATCTGCATTCGATTTAGTAGCTCGGTACGCCCAGTGAAAAGACTGTTCAAAGTGCGGGGTACTTTAAAGTAGACGTTTCCATGCGGATCAGCACTCTCCATAGTGCGTGAAGCATAATTATGAACTACAAGTTATATTAAGTACAGATGCTTATACGCCATACTACGGATTTGGCGTACCGTTGTAATTGTTGCCAATAACCATGAAGCCAGAACCAGAGTTTTGATGACCAGTCCCAGAGTTGTTATGCAGAATGCCACCCCCAGTGTTGTTATTCTGGGCACCACTGCCATAGTGTGCGTACGCAGACATTTGTTCGAAGCCATCAGGGAGCGAAGGTTCCATCTTAGTCACCTCCTCAACAGCCTTTGCCAGCTGTTCTTTCGTTCTTAGGGTCGTTACTTCTGGAAACCTCGTTGCCAAGAGCTGCAAGTCGTCCAGAATCCCCCCAACCAAATTCTCCACACGGCCACCTTTTCCAATAGTCCGAGCAGCTTTCACATATCGATCCCACCTCGATTCACCCTCTTCTGGCACGACCTTTTCAAACAACTCCTGAAGTTGTGTGGCTTGAGCTTTGCAGTCCTCCAAAGTAGGTGTAAACGCAGTCTTTGTCGCCTTTTCTGCTGCCTTGACGTATCTCTCCGCATCTTTGAGGAGTTTTGAGATAAGAGGGAGTTTTGTCGCTGACTTCTTGAAATTTGTTGGAAGACCCGCTTCGTCCTTGACAGCCTCGTAGACTTGGTTGGTAGCATCGATGATCGAAATGATAGCAGATATCATGCCAAGGGCAAGGCCTGCTGCTTCGATGCCGGACATCCTTATCGTATTAAAGCTAGTAGTAGTTAGGAACACGTAGTGCAATCTCTAAGGGTTCTTTACAAGGCTGCGAACGGAATAGCGCCTGTCGGATTATCGCAGGAGTCTAGTCTTTAGGGGTGCAAGAGGCCTGAAGCAAAACGATATACTACGCAGATACGCAGTCATGACAATGGTATGCTAGATGCAGATTACGATATGATAGGTGGTGTTGAAGGAGAGTACAGTGGGGTTCAAACCTTTTGCACCCGACTGTATGATGAGGTACAGTAGATGAGGGACGGGGTGATCTGCGGCCCGGCCCAAATATTAGCGTCGTGAGGAAGCGCTATCTATTTTTAGGACGAAATTAGGCTAAGTTACTTGAGTGCAGGGTCAGTTCCCCCTAATCGGAAATCGTTAGTTCCGTAGATCAGAAGTACCCAACCGCGTGGCCGTCCTGCAACTGTTTGCGCGCCATACATAGCAGCCACATAGCTCACCACAGTCTCAGACAGAATAAAAAGGCGCGAAGCTTAGATAAGAACCTTTAATAAGTGTAAGGGAAAATAAGAGCTCGCTAGTATAGCTGTGGCAAATGACTTGTATTAAAGCATAAACGGAGGCTTCTTATACAGTACACCAGGCGAAATGGCTATAATGCGAATATAAAATTTTCTTTGGAAAGGGCCAAATTGCTAACAAATAGCTATATAATACGATTTATCTTTTATTTTCGTAGAATTATAAGTTGGTATGGAGTTTCAGATGCTTAAAATTAAAGTACCTCTCGTTTTTCTCGGCACGTAGGGTTTCTCGGCACGCAGGAGGGACGTTATTAAATTAGGTCTTTAGAGATACGACGATCCTAATGGGGCATGTAAAATGCCTTCTTGAAGTATCACTCTTTTATTAGACATTAGTCTTGGTATTGCTGGTAATATCTTGAAGTGGTGGTGTGGATGTTCACCTTCGCTTCGGCCTGGCTTCGAGAGTTCTGTTCCAATATTAAGCCACAGCCGTTCGAAAGGTAATATATACTTAAGCATAAAATAAGGATAAAGTCACGAACATTTTAATACTTAGGTGTCATTCGTGCATATGATTGTTTTAAAATACGTGAAAGGAATATTTTACTGACCAGATTTTCTTAAAGGATTCTTTTTTCTTTTGTCTATTATCCAAGATATTCTAGCTCCATTGTTCCGCTATTGAATTATGAGCTTCCCCTCAACTATTCTTTGGATCAGCGCTTGGGATGACCCGGATTACGCCCCATTTCATTGGCGGCTCCTCCAGGACTGCTTGCTTTTGCTCAACCTTTCTGATCTTCTTCATCTCCACATCGAGCAATTCGATGATGACGTGCTCGACAAAGAGGGGACGCTGAGTAGCGAATATTGGCTGATAGGCCAAGTTCCAGTTCCTAAATTTCAATTTATAGAAGGGTAGGGCCTGGTGCAGCTGGGACCAGGAGACCCAACAATGGTCATTTTGAGGGGTTCTGAGGATCAAGGACTTGAAATTCTAAAGTTTTTTAACCAAAGTTGAAAGAGCCAATAGCGATGCCAGCCATGGCCTTGGCAGAGCTTTTGTCACAGATCTTATCTTCCATTACCGGCATCAAACTTGAGGAACTGTCTAACCAACGCTCCTCGTTTGAAGATGAGAAGGCAAAGCTGTTCAAGGCTGTCAGCCTTGAGACCTCTCAGAAAGAAAAACTTCGGGTTTTACTTCGCAATATCGAGAAACTGCCCACGATGGGAGATATCGACAGAAATACCCTTATATCAATCGAGAATATTCGCCGTTATCTCGAACAGTCACAATATGACCCTTCAGTTTCCGACGAGCTCTTAACAGATTGGAAATCGAAACTTGAGAAAGAACTGGATGTCCATTCTTTCAGACTTGAATACGCCTCTCTCTATGGACGTTTAGTAACCGAATGTTTATCCGTGTCGGATGAGACAGTCATGGAAACGTTGGAATATTCCATTGATGGATCTGGATTTGAGAGCATTGGTCGCAAGGAGATGCACGAGCAGAGGGAGAAGTTGGAAGAGTACGTTTTCAAGCCTATGGCAACAGATACCGAAGCCATCAACAAATACATGACATCCTTGGTCGACAAGCCAAAAGAAAGCCAGTCTGCTTTTGTGGCGTTCAAGGAGGCCACCACAGCATTTGAATCTGACATGGCAAGGACAGGTCATTTTGACCTAGATTGTCTAAATTGGGTTATTCGAGGTGTTCTGAGAACCGATCTTCTTTCCGATGAGAAACAAAAGGTTCTTAAAGATTTTAAAGATAACAAGCTGTTGCTACTTGAGGTCGCTGACGTTCTTAACATGCGAATGGAGTCCCTCGCCAGATGGAACTAGGATTCTAAGGGCACACCAATCATTCAACGACGCATATTAAATGGCCGGTATCGATTTTACCATGACGAAGATCTTTTACAGTCTCTCTTGCATTGCATTGGGACCACATGGTCGGTTCATATAAAGACCACTTTGGATAGATTCAAGAAAAGCCGGGGTGTTTGGAAGGCGTCTTCGGCTCCCCTTTCGAAAACGGAGAAATCCCGACGAGATTGGTTTTGGGGTAATCATAATGGTATCACGGTAGAAGACGATTGAAGTAGACATTTTGATCACGAGATCTTCCTGGAGCAGCTGAAAGTTAGACTGGACGAGGTACGCGGTGGCTACGATGACGGTGCTTCAGTACGATACCCGCAAAAGCCCACTTCAAATTGTTCAGGAACTGCTGCATGTGCTTTCCACGGAGACCATGTTTGCAAGGAGACTCGGTCAAGAGCAGGTAGTTGTGAGATCTGACTTCAAGTGGTTTGGACCTTCTCTGCCGCATTCGACTATCTTTGCAGTTCTAAGACTCTTCAATGTGTCCGAACATCGGATCAATTTCTTCCGTCGCTCTTTGGAGGTGCCAATAAGTTTGTTGTTGATGGCCCAGATGCCCCCATTCAAGATCGGAAGCAAGGCACAGCGCTCAGCACTTCCCTGTGTGACTTTTTTGCAGAATCAGTCCTGTTCTGTTTAGACTTTGTTTTTAATCAAAAGACTGAAGGAGCACGCCTATACCGCCTCCACGAGAATATCTGGTTTTGGGGCTCAGAAGAAAGGTGTCTCAAAGGATGGAACACTATACTTAAAGTCTCTAGTATGATGGGTCTAGAAATGAATGAGGAGAAGACTGGAAGCGTGATGATCACTATCAAAACTGAAACGTCTGCCGAACTTCACTCTACACCTCCAAAAGGGGATATTCGCTGGGCGTTCCTCAAACTCGATTCCGGAAGTGGACGATTCTTGATTGATCAGGACATGGTAGATAAGCACATTGAAGAGCTGAAGCGGCAGCTAGATGCCTGCAAGTCCATTTTCGATTGGATCCAAGCCTGGAATATCTACGGTGCTCGTTTCTTCACCAATAACTTCGGAAAGCCGGCCAACTGTTTTGGAAAGGCCCATGTAGACATGATGCTGGAAACCTGCTCACGCATTCAAACCAGAGTCTTCGAATCTTCCGGAGGCAGTGTGACAGCTGCCTTGAAACAAATGATATCGGACCGCTTTGGGGTAAAAGATATTCCAGAGGGTTACTTTTACTTCCCAGCTTCAAAAGGCGGATTGGACCTTAAGAGTCCTTTCGTCCCCTTGTATATGATTCGAGATCAGATTACTGCGAATCCTGATTCTTATATGGACAAATTTTTTGACAGCGAATAAGCTGCATATCAAAGTGCCAAAGCTGCCCATGAGAGTGGAGCTGGTCTAGGATCCAGGTTCGCGCCGCCTGAATTCTCTATTCCAAGTGTCCTTCCTAAAAGCTCTACCTCAGATAACGAGGAGCCATTTATGTCTTTCGAGGAGTTCAGCCGGAATCGCGAGCAGACTTCATCGCTCCTAGGAGTAGCATATCGCGAATTGCTTCAGGAATCTAGCGAGACAAATATCACCCTCACTTCGGACGTCTCAACCCGTTCCAGAGCCTAGAAAGAACAGTCCAACGCGCTACGAAACGTGGATCTTCCAGCTCTATGGCCCGGAAATGATCGTTCGGTTTGGGTCGTTGAATGTGGTGGAGCCTGGCCTCTTGCCCACGAGAATGGTTGGAATGTTTCGTGAAAGCAGGTTTAAGTGGCAGGGATAGAAGTAGTCTCCAGGCAGGTGGGGATTAGATGTGGATGAATTGGCTTTGAGGGCAAATTATGTATAATACTGGCTTCCGAAGCATTATTCCTGTATACATAGAGCGCTTGGGCGTTAAATGAAACATCTCCACTCAAGAGTCTGCTACGGTCTGACTGTGGGGGAATCGCGGGGTGGTTTTTAAATCGGCTTCATCCCCGGTCCGGTCTACCCCGCATTTCTGGTAGATGATGTACAAGTACAAGCAGACTTTTCTTTTCTGATAACGAAATTTATGCGGCATCATTTTGCTACAGCACTTCCCACAAGGTTAGAAGGCTCTTTGCGAATTAAGGCACTCTCAAGTACTGCGGGTAGTCCTGAAAATGAGTGAAACATTTTCTTAGTTTGTTTAGATTTTATTGGCCTGGCTACTCGACACTATTCTCGAGTGAAGGTGTTGCCACTGCCATCCATCGCTTCAAATTAAATCATCGAACTCAATCACTTGACAATCGTTTCCACAGGTCCTCCAAGTCATTTCCCATTCTCTCATGGATGTTCTCTACTTCTCGTTTTTGGAGGAATGTTGCCGCATGTTCCTTCTCAATCTCAACTGTAAGGGTAGTTTGTTAGTACAGGGATTGACAGCATTGCTGAATGCAGTATGTACTTACCATGTACGTAAACAGCAGCTTTTTTGCCAGAGTACATTGCGTGTGGCACGTTTGTAGCATTATCGCTATTTGCATCTCCCACTGCGAAGACGCCAAGTGCAGCGGTTCTCATACTGCCCGGGTCTACAATCATTTTCTCGCTGTAGACTTTTACGCCTAGTGATGAGCCAAGAGTCGAATGTTGAATGGAGGGGAAGTTGGTGAGGAAAGCGTCCCGTTCAATCGAGCTTCCATTAGCAAGGTTGACTTGAAACTTGTCGTATTCCGTGTCAGTGGTCACGTTATGTACTACCGCTCCATCTTGGATTCGGTCAATGCTCTTGATGCTTGCATTGTTAATGACTACCCCGTACCCTTGGAGTTGTGTAGCCCAGCCTGGGCGGTTCTTGTCCAGAATAGCAACATTCTCATCCGTGTAGGTCCCATTTACGAAAGCAATGATGTCGTGAAAAAGCGTCTCCGACTCTATGACACTGCCGACGGCATCAACGATGGATCCAAGGATGCCAAAGCTTTGGTCACGATGCTCATATCCATCGCACCAGTCACACCAAAAAAATGCCTCGTTGCCACGCCTCTTTGACGCCTGGCGTGTCTGGGAGAACGTCGCTGAGGCCAGTTGCAAGGATGATTTTGCGGCTGGAGTAGGTCGTGCCATTGGCATCGGTCGTGACAAACGATGAGCCGTTGTTGACCGAGACAATCGATGTAGCTGTTGCGTTTTTCATATACGCTGTGGGATATTTCGATATCATCTCCCTAGCATTATAGCGGAATACCGCGGGGACAGTGCCTGCTCTTTTGTTAGGGCTCAATTCTAGCTTAGAGCAGATTCGTGGGAGGACTTGCCATCATTGCCAATAATATCGTGCATATGCCTTGTATTCTGATTTCGGTATTCTGCGGAATCAAGCAACAATGTCTTGCGTCTTACTCGGGCAAGGCCACTCAGGGCACTAAGCCCTGAAGGCCCACCGCCAATCACCAAGACATCATAATCAGTTACCGGGACAGTCGACTTGGGTATTATCAAAGAGTCGCCGACGGCCACAAGAATGAGTAGCAACGCAGAGCCATACTTGAAGAAACTCATATTTGGCACTGAGGTTCGATTCGAGGATGGAATAGGAATACTTGTTACTGGTTGTAACTTGTAGAATGAGAACCTTCCTAGCCCGTGGGGTTTGGCTTTCTTATGTCCTCACGAAATTAATAAAAAAAGTAGTAGGATCACCACTGATCCTTAAGCTTGGCAATGCATAAACAATAAATCGTGCATCTTGGCATTTAAGGTTGCATGCAAATAAATGTAGGCATAAAGCTTCTTTGGTTACTAAAATCGCTAATACATACACTAACAGGTGCAGGGCAGGATTGCCGTGCCCTATAAATTTAGCAAGAAAGATGCTAAGACGCTAATAACTTAGATTTACATAAACTGTCACCTCTACTATTAGATATATACACAAACTATGTACCTATGGAGGTATAAGGTCATAGAAAACGTCCAAGAAAACGTCCAAGTTTGGTATATTTGCGCCTGGTGCGCTGGTCTTCGGGGTGCACGTAAGTATATACAGGTACGTCTAGATCTGCGACTAGGGATAACGCCCCGGGCGCGGGGGCGCCGTAGTGGATTTCTGCATTTACCGCAAACGTTCTTCTCACACACAAGTCCTTCTAGACCCCAAAGCACTAGGGGAGGCCGAATGCTTTTTCTGATTCTTCTTTCAAGCCAAAGTCAAACCCCCACAAGTATTGCGCAATGCGCTCCTGGCTAGCATCATTTTCCCTTAATTAGAATATATCTCGGCATTCGAGGATCGGCATCCATCCACGGACCACATAATCCCTACGGAGTAGCCGGCGGGTAAGATCCGCTATTACTTCTACTTCGTATTAAATCTCTCAACATCAAGATTGGTGTAGGCCGTCCCTGCTCTTGTGTGATGCTTACCTTAGACCCTCAAAGTTTTACTATATGGAAATGGAAATATTTGTTTCATGGTGTTGAATACTGGTACACTGCTCTTAGTCAGCCGATCCGGTACTTGATCGTACGTAGCCCTGCCCGCCCAGCTCCAGCGAAAACGCCACCCGTTGTGTACAGTAGCATCGGATCCACCTTGCATAAGTGGAACTGACTGCTCAACACTTCCTCTCATTCGTGTTCGTACCGGTATTTCAACCTGGATTTCCAAGTATTGCGACGTATCCCATGTACATATACGGAGTATTCGAGTGCTTGCTTGCATGCTGCAGTTAATAAAACGAATACACCTTGCCATTGATACTCGCAGCCTCTCTGCACGCAAAGTGCGACAGTCGAGTCTTACTCCGAGACAAGAGAACGGCTCGAGCAGGGTAATTCCAAGTGTTATTGGATATTCGCTACCTTATATACTTATTCAATAAGAAATATGAAGCCTCATATTAGGTTAACCATCTTCTATGTTGAAAAGTGAACTTTTCTATTCACATTTTCTAGGTCACGTGATATCCATCATCTCAGCTGGAGAAAGAAAGATGCTTGGCTGGATACTGAATCTCTATTATTTTTTAGTAAAGGGTAGGACGTAATATTTTTATTAAATAGATCCTAAATTCTCTATATCATAGCTAATTTTTATAGAACACTCCTCGCCTCGTCCCTTTTCCCCAACGATTCTCGCTTAACCCCTTAAGATACCAATTTATCCACAAGCAGCATGGATGATAATCTAAAAATAAAATGCCAAGTGTAAGGCTCTTGACAAGCATGTGTATAGTTCGCCTAAGCTTTCTTGCCCTTATTAGCTTTTGCCTCCAGTTCCTTCTTAGCCGTAGCCCACTCTAAGTTCAAGTGGTGAAGGTGTTCTCCACGAACACCTTGCTTGGGCAATCCGTTTGGCTTCCACATGAAATCTACTGGGAGAGTCAGACGCTTGAATGGCACGGCATGGTCAAGCCATTGCCAGTCAAGATAGCTGTCGGCAGGTGTGGATAGAATCACCATACAACGTTCTAGGGCCTTGAATGTGCTGAGCTTCTCAGCGAGGGGGACAAGGGAAGCAATCGTTGGTACGGAGAGAACACACGCCCCTCGAGGCCTGGCGGTGGTTGGACCAGAAAGGTCAATATTAATAAAGATCCTCAGGTTGTTGTCGGTGAAGACCTTGCCGAATTGGTCCATATTAGCAATGACTTTGGCAATTCCAGAGCTGCCGACAGCGAGATCATAGACCTCCAGATCGATCTCGGTGTAATTCTTGGTCCAGAATGTCTTTTGTTCGTCCATCGGCATGGTCTTAAGGTCGGCAGCAAGATCGTATGTCTCCGGGTTAAACTCGTTAGTGCTGATCCAATGGTATTTTCCATCTCCGCCATGCTCGCCGACTTGTCTGACGATGTTTCTAGTTACACGGTCTGACGTGATTATAACATCCTTCTTTGTTCGCCAGGGTCGGTAAATCAAGCGTGGTGGCAATGGTTCCCGTGTAGCTTTGGGCCTACGAGTATTGCTGCGACGAAGCTTCTTATTAGCATCAGCTAATGTCGTCGCCGAAGGTAGAGGGTCCTGCTAAGAGAGAGAATATTAGATGGGATTCAACTTATGGTAATTATAATGCTTACCTCGCTAGCTTGAGCCTCTTGCTTATTTGTGGTACGGTTGATGACTTGATTACCTGCTAGAGCGCAGTGACCATGAACCTTTGACACCCAACCTAGACTGGGCTCGGTCGTCTCAGGCTTTCTACCTATCTTAAGGTCACGTCCCACACCCTTACGGCCGGTAGGTTGACTAGCATGTCTCGCGGTATTCTGGCCTGTGCTCTCAGACGCCGACGGTGATGCTGGAGTTTGGACAGGAGCCATGATCGCAAAGGTGGTTGGTCTTGACATCGTGAATGTCAATTAGAACTTCCGAGACAGTCTCTAAATGGTCAATATGTTAGTGGATAAGGCCTAATAGTTTGGCTTGAACCTGGAAGGATAAAGAGATAAGCCTTGCGCCTTTGAGAGGCATTCCCAAGAAATTAAAGCGCAAGGAGTAGGTGGCTACTCACTAGATGATCAATGCTCTAGATTTAAAGGTTAATACGAGAGAGCAAGAGCACAGCGTTGCGGAAAGTTGACTCGGTGATCGCTATTGTCTACGTTGAGAAACTAGAGAAAGGGATCAAAGGAGGACGACAGATAGGACAGGAGCATGCCCAGATAAATGAGGAAGAATGAAAATCAACGTACAGGTAGCTGCCTTCCGTAATCGAAGAAGTTTCGATGCTTTGGTCTTATTTCTCAGGAAAGATCTCGATGTTGAAGAAGAGGAAATGTTTCGTTAGCAGCAGGGTGCTTATATATCTGCAGTTCACTAGCTCGCCTTTCCCTTTATGAATTCACATAGCTGCCTGGCAGGGGTTGTAGCCCAATTGTCGTGACAACCACTGTGTGAGTGGCTGTGAATATAAAGTTATAGCAAGCTCCACTGCTCGGGCGTATATGTATATAGGTCACGTAACCGATTCAATTTCTCTTTGTGAAGCTGCCACCTAGTTGGAGGTAGGTGGTGCGGGTTACTTGTTAAGTGGTACTTGAAAGGTAAGTAGGAAGAGTAGACAAAATAAGGCTATGTAAATGACTTGGCCAACAAGTTCCAATTCTTCACTTTGCAAGCAAATGTTAAACCACATTAATTTAACAATATCCGTAATAAAGGTTGGAGGAAGACACTTTGAGATTCAGTGTCTTAAATGATAGTTATTCTAAAGTGAAAATGCCAATACGCTTAAGAATATCTAATTAAGCCGGTGAGTCAGGCCTACTTGAAATAAAAACGAAAGAAAAAGAGCCTAGTATAGCTAAAATGCTGTGACTGAAGTGCCCGTAGCATAAAGACATCATAATCCAATCCCCAATCTATAGTTATTGCTGCCGTCAGCTTTCCGAATTCTTCTTCTCTTTCCCCTCTTGCACAATCCTCTTATGCTGGTCCTCGACATATTTCATCGAAGCCCGACTAACCCTCTCAGGATTCCTAAACCAAAGCGCCAGCCAATCCAAGCGCCACTGAAACGGTAGATCAGCGAACAGTACCGCATGATGTAGCATCGAGTACGAGGGCGTTTCGTCAGTCCACGATGGGTCTCGAATCGTGACCACAAAATGCTGCGTCGTCCTCAAGGTCTTTAACTTCTCCACCAAGGGAAGCAAGGCAGCAATAGTCGGGAGATCAAGGATCTGAAGGCCGGTAGGATCGTCTTTCGTTAAAGCTTTGAGGGGTATGTATACTGTATCGCCTTCCGGGAAGAGCAGATTGACGAAGACGTTCTGTGCGTGGTAGAAAAACTCGGGACTCAGTCTATCCAGCATGAGGATAAGGCGAGTGATCTCTGTCTTTCCTTCTTCGGTCTCCTGTGCCTCCAGATCGACCTCGATTTCGACATGATTCTTATACCAAAAGTCGCGTCTACCTCCTTCGCTAATACCGGCTAAGTCCACGGCGAGGTCGTATTTGTCTTCATCAAACTTCTGTGTCTCGATCCAAGATTTGGAGCCGTCGCTAGCGGTCTTCTCAACCTTTTGGACGATGTTGCGTGTAATTCTGGTGGAGGTAATCTTGACGTCTTTCATGGACTTGTCGGGTCGATTTAAGATGCGAAACGAGGGGCCTGCACTAGAAGTACGAGGGGTTATGTTTGATGATGGCTAATTCATTCACGTTAAAGGGGCTCAATAGCTTGGGATTTAGGTATACGTACAGTTGATGCTGGCTGTTCGGCTGGTCTTCCAATCTTGAGATTACGACCCATACCGCTTCTCTGAGTTTTTGATGCCATCCTGAGGATGGGAGAGATTCCGTGGTTTACTGAAAATCGGGGGCAAGAATTAGGAAGGGGCGGAGGTTGTTCTTGTCTTGGAGTATAGGTAATAATAAAAGACCACCTGCTTGTCGTCGATGTTGGCTGTTTATATAGAAAGCAAGAAAATCCCTGTCCCCAACCATGAACCAGTCAATCGCCCAGGCTGAACAGTGTGAAATGCTATCAGTCTACAGGTATTCACATGCAAAAGCATGGGATGCATAAAACTCGTGATGAATAGAAAGTCGGTGGGCGATTGAATCCAATAGGCAAGGTTGTAGCAGCAAATTGGCACTTATCTTTTAATCGCCCCATTGAAGAGTTACAGGAAGTCAAGTTACCAAGGAGTCAATTTAAGTATCTATGTCCTGTGATTTTCGAAGGTATAACTTATGTCAAGAAGGAACATTTAAAAGGCTATTTCCAAGATACAAATGTTTAAAGTATTTCCATTGTAGTATCTACAAAGAAGCAAGTCCTCTGCAAGATCTCTGGGCTGATGAACAGAAATAAAAAGAACGCCATCAATAATGTGCAACCGTATCAAATTAGACGAAGAAAGAAGTAGAACTATGCTATAGACGCCGCCACAGTTGTCAAGTCCTAATATCCGACAAATCCCCTGATGATGCGGGATGAAGTCACCGTCGCCAACTCAAATTGCATCAAATGTCGAAGGATCTCCACCGCAAGCGCCACGTTCAGTTGCCAGCATCTTTAGCACGATGAATCAGCTGCTGCTGGAATACAGAAGGGATGACCGTCTGCGGCGAGCTAAGATATGCTTCATGTTGGCGGCAGTATTCGTTCGACTGGTCGTTCACATACCGATAATTGGCGGTCCCAGGATTAGTGCGGACGCGACCTTGCTGGAAACCCGGTATCCAATAAAGGTGCCATTTATATGGCAAATAGCCAAACGGAGCCGCATACTGAAGCCACTCCCAGAGACAAGGTGTATCCCCGCTGTTGCGAGTGATGATATTGACGCACGTGAACTTCACATTCTTGAAAGTCTTCAGTTTTTCCACGAGGGGCTGGAGTGCCTTGATGCTCTGTACCTCAAATACATTGGTACTAGAGTCGTGGGTAGATTCAGTTGGGAAGGACATGTTGATGAACATGTTTTCAAGATGATTAGTGAAATCTTCGCCAAGGTTGTCCATGTGCCTCACGATTCTATAGATTTCATCTCGACCATTTGGACGAACAAGAGCGGCAATAGGGATCTGAATCTCAACATGGTTTTTGACCCAGAATTCCTCGCGCTCGGAAGATTCCATGTTCTGGACGGCTGCCGCTACTTTGTATTTGCTGGGGGCGAATTCTTTGGTGTCGACATATTTATTTTTGCCGTTAGAAATCGTGTCGACAAAGCGACTCGCATTGCGAATTGTACCTGTCGTAGAGATGACCACATCCTTTTTGGTCTTGTCGGGCCGGTAGTTGAGTTTAGAGGGCCGGAGTTGTGGGGTTGGAAGGGTACGAATAGCCATTTGGGTGGTATTCATTGTCTGTGACGAATATTAGCGGGAATAGGTTTATGCAAATATGAACACATACATTTGAGGCTTGGGCAGGTGCAGGTGCGGCAGCAACAGCATTGGCAGCAAAGACCGTTGCGGCACGAGGAGCTGGAGGATTTCTGCGTCCCAAAGCACCAGGGATGGGGTTCAGAGGTCCTATACCAGCAAATGTCCCATTGTGGCTCTTGACCCTATAGTGGCCGGAATGATGATGATTTTCGCTATCAACCTTAGCCTTGGAGGTTGTGGTAGAATGCTGATCTGGGGTAGACATCGTAAGGGTTGGCTAGACAAGCAAGCTAGAGTTCAATTTTCAAGGTAGAGCTCGAGGTGAAGTAGGGCGAAACGTGAGGCACGAGGTGCTGTTAATAAAGGGATCCTGGAAAACTTGATAAACTCGTTAGTTGACTTTACGGTAACAGCTGGGAAGGATAAAATATGTTTGGGTATGAGACGGCTTGAGGGTAGATGAGTGATAACTTACAGATCGAGGGATTGTGTTCAAGTGGTAATCAAGAAGTTCTGATGTCGAAAATGCTGCCTCGAGGAAGAGAATGGGGTCTTATATATGATAGTGTCAAGGTGGCGAACAGGCGGCAATGCAAAAGATGTGTGAATTGGGAGTGTAGGACGAATCATAAGATAATCGAGAAATGGAAGCATGAAACTACCAAAAAGCATTCAATAAGTTGAGCGAGCAAAGTGAGAACGAAGAAAAAGTAGGATGACTTCTAATAAGTTCAAGAGTCTTGCATCAAAGCTAGTTCATCTGGTACCAAGTCAATAGCAAGTCTGTAAATTCGGTCCCTGATGCCGCCTTTTAAAATAGAAGTGACACACTACCCTAAAGTCATGGACATAACGCCGTATCTCAACTGTCTAAATTCTGTCAAGATCTAACCCCACAACGCATCCTTACTCCATCGACTTCCTGAAATAGATGGAGGTGAAAGAACAACCGACGACCACGCTTCGACACCATCGACATAGAGACGGAACTTTAAAATGCTTTGATCACTAGAAGTGTTCTCGATGGTAATAGCGCCAAGTTTAGAGTTACCCGCTGGTATATATCTTCCAAGAGTTAGCAGGAATTAAGTTTCAGCGACTGTTGACGACTTACTTAACCATAACATCCTCTTCGTCATTTTGGCGATATGTTGGAAAGGGCAAATAAAATTGACTAAGCGGGCTCGTCGAAAATTCGTTCACTGTAGCACTAAGCGGCCACTTTCCACCCTGGGGTGGAGGGAAAGCAGTCGCTGCGAATTCATGTCTGTCGCCAGATATAATAACCAGACCGACACCTCCTCGACTTCCAACATCCCACATAGCCTCTAGGACCGTCTGACGCTCAGCAAGGTACCCAGCCCAAGTATCGAGACTATTAACTCGCCAGTTCTTAGTGAAGGGAATGCTAGAAGCGATGATCTTCCATTTGACACCTTTTGGTTCGGGCTTCTCGAGGAAAGCAAGAAGATCGGCTAGTTGTTCAGCGCCAAGCATAGTCTTCTCGGTGCTATTCACGGGTAGATTACTGGAAGAATCTCTATATGTACGAGTGTCTAACATGAAGAACGAGGCTGGGCCCTGCGTAAATTCAAAATATGTGGCATCCTTTCTCAGGGTACTATAAGTCCCGGCTTGGCGTGCACGAGGTGGGTTGACAGCTGTTTGATAATGATGCCATGGATCTGCGGCAGCTTCGTAGACACCGGTCGTGTTGGCATCCCAGTCGTTAGCGATCTCATGGTCGTCCAGAACGTGGATCCAGCTCAAATTCTGGCCTACGGCAGGCCAATCAGGTGAGGCATAGACTTGACGATATTCTCTTCTGTAATCCTCAACAGAAACGCCAAACCGCTTTGGGACATCCACATAGATGAAATCGCCCAGGAATAGCATAAATTGGGCACCCCCAGGGATTGACTTGATGACCTTACCCATGTGTCTAAACCCCGGAATGCTGAGTGCATGGTCGAGAGGATTATAAGGGAATCGAGGTTTAATGCAGCTGCTAGTAAGGAAGGTGAACGTGCCTTGATTTCCAACCTGGCCGGGCTTTGGAGGTACAGAAAAGGATCCGGTGTGGTTGTTTGAAGTAACCCAGTGATAGGTCCGATCCGGATGGCTTGGTAAAGGAAAGGTAACCACCCCAGTAAAATCCGTCTCGTTGCTGAAGCCATTTATCTGTCCTGCCGCTTGCCATGCCGCATCCTCGTATGGAGCAGCTTGACCAGCGAGCCTGTAAGATACAAAAACCGGCCATTGGGATGGATGTGGCTCTCTAATCAAAAGACTTGCCTCGGTGGGCGAGACATATCCCAATCGAGCGAAAGAGAGGTCGTGGCTAGGATGGAATACTTTTGATCTGTACACTAGATCCGTTGCAGCCAAAACAAGAGCCACATTGACCAGCAGCGTCGCCAAAGACAGCAGGGCCGAAGTGGGACTTGGCAGGCCAGTCAACATGGTCTTCCATGGCTTCGGTGACTTCTTCTCTACAAAGAGTGTCTCCTGGACCTCCACTTCCTCCACCACATGTTTTGGTTTATCGGCACTGCGCAGATTCTTGGAATGTGCGGCGGTTGATGCAAGTACGGGCGGCTGGTCCTCGACCTCGGTCTCTACCACTGTAATATCCACGTCGTCTTCCAGAACATTGTATTGAGGCTGGGTCAGGAAACTGGCTATGAAGGAGGGGATGTAGATGGCAAATAAGGTGTAAATTATCGGAGGAAAGGGCTGTAGCTGGTCAGAATCTCTAACAGCCTTGTAGGTCAGGAACAACTTACATGGCCGGGAATCCATCTCAGGAAGATGAACGCGAAGAGCCGTAGCGCAAGGGAACTAGCAATGGTCGCTTTGTCTTGCAGAGTCGACATGTTGAGGGGAAATTGAGCTCAATTGTGAGGGTATTCAGAAGTTAGAGAACCAAGGAGATTGGGGGCATGTCTTGGACATGTCTTGATACATGTCGTGTTTTGATTTCATCTGATGTTCCTCAATTGGTGCAGTCGTCATGGCAGCAGGGATAGACAATGAGCCACATCTAGACAGTATTGGGAAAAGCTCCATTCCGTAAACCTTGCATCTGCCAAGAAATACTGTGGCTGAACCGAATGGCTTGTTTACTCCACAGGTTATCTTCATCTGAGGAGGTTTCCGCTGTTGAAAGATTCCGCTCCGCCAAAGAGGGGAGAGGAAGAGCCCATACCTAGGTAGGCAGATGCAGAGCTCTAGATCTCGATGGGCGTAGCTACTTGGTATCCCTTCATACGAGGTCGCAACCCTCATCTCCCAACAGCCAATTGTTTTTGCTACCCCGCATATAACTTGCGCCTAATTGCTGTACTCTACCGTTTGTATTCTGCACAAGAGGCAGTGCAATTGCTCTCTTCTATGTGATTGCAAAGAACTATCGTTCGCGAACGCATGGTACAAACCGTTCTCGTAAAATTTACGTCACCACCTGCAGCACCACAGCTTATAAGGTAGCCTTCCATGATGAGTCCCAGAAATTTGTAGCCAGATGTTACTATTGAGACCCCCAATATCACAAGTGTCAACGGTAGTAGCAAGGCAGCTCCAACAACGCTCACCAATCACTTCAAGTTTCCACCAGTGGCTAGCATCGTCAACCCGAAGAAACAACACCATGGCTTCCCCAAGCCAGGTCCATCTTACTGTTAACGACACCGGCGTTGTCAAGAACAAATCCCAAACAAATGAAGCAGCTGCCAAAGTATCGGAGCTTCTTCAGGAGAACCACGATGTGAATACTGCTCCTTTACAATTACAACACAAGCAAGTAACATGCGTTCCAGAAACACCACATCTTCTTCAACGAGAGCGGCTTCCATAACCATATTGCCCATCAGCTCCTCAGTCTTTACGGAGTGGGTGCACCGGCATCTATTATCGAGCAGCGCTATGCCGAGAACGTTTCTTACCAGCGCCCTGCAAAGAGCAATGACGAAGTAGCAGTCGAAGACCTCCGCTCTCCAGAAACCTTTACCAAGTGTCTTGGAAAGGAGGAGTACTATCACTCATTCCTCGTGTTTTTCCAAGCGGAGCTTGAAGCAAAGGGCTGGGAGAATGTCTTGAATGAGTATCTATTTTCCGGCAACCAGAAATCAGAAGACTTATTAGGAAGGTTGTATGGTGGTTTGTATGCTGTATCCTCTTCAGTCACCTACAGCTGAAAACAAACAGGTTTCCTCCACCCTATCATTCATCTTGGCTTTGGCATAGAATTTCACCAGCCAGCAATCATAGGCGAAGCCCTGGCACAAACAGCCTGTCACGACATCTGGACTGGTAAATACCTTCTCGCTGCCGAGAAAGCGGCGAAAGCCAACCCTCCCAACTCTCCTAAAACCTATGTCCAGCTCCTCGATGAGATCAAGCAAGATAAGAAACTGTCGACCGCGGCTGAGTGGGACGACGGCAACAAAATCCGCGACGGCATCCTAGTCCGTGCTCCAGAAGAGATGATGAACTATGCAACGCAGTGGGTTGTCACTCCTGAAAACCTAGAGCAGAAGACAGCCGAAATGATCAATTCAACAATCTACTTCACAGCCGCAGCGCAACATCCTCCAAAGCAAGTTAAATTCGACTTCTACTTTATGCACTGCCTCAACTCCTCTATCTTCTTTCCAACCTTCAACGAACAGTCCTGGCTTTCAACTGCCAACAAAGTCCGCTTGCTACAATGGAAGGGGTATTTAGATCTCGCTATGTACGCGTCGCGTCGCTCTCCCCCTTTGCTGTTGGAGGAAATTAGCACTTATGTCCCGGCGAAGCTGGAGAAGGGTGAAGGCGAGTGGCCTGGAATCTTTCAAAGGCTGTGGGAGTTGGAGGACGATGGCCACGCGATCAAGTTGGGGCGCGCTGTGAGGAATGGGGAATTGACCGCGGAGAAGTACGGAGACGTTGAGTCGGCGAAGATTCGGGGTTTATGTGGGAGAAGATTGGAAATATGGTCATTGACAGCGTGGAGGATGATGGGAATAATTGTAAGTTGCCGTTCCCCGTTTCAGTAAATTCGAAAACCGGTCCCCAGAACTTGGAATTCACTTGTTATCCTCGAGGTGGCAATTGCCTTCTCGAGGTGTAGCAAGTGCATCTTCTTCACGAATCCCTAACAAACCTTCTTTCGGCTTTGCCACCCTTTGGAACGTCAAAAGAAAACGACTAACAGATGTTTCTAGGGGCTCGAAGTGTTGGATTTGACGAGGCCTGGGTCGAATATGAGGATCGTCCGCGACGAGCACAAATTTGATTAAAATTCTTCTTATAGGCTATGCCGCACGAAGTGTGAGAATCGTACGGAAGTCCAACAGCAAAAACTGTATTTCTCTGCCTGCCTTCAAAAAATACAGATAACATATGCCTCTCTTGAACCTCGACCGTCAGATGACAAATCTATGCTCATCGTGCATTAAATGACTGGGTGTAGAGGGCTCCGGCACGTCTCAATCGAAGGCCTGTCTAGCTTTCGACCTGTGCCTTCTGGTATCTTAAAAATACTCCAGGGGTGGCGTCTATCGACTATTTTAGTTGGTGATCCTCATCTATTTTTGGCCTTATTGTCGTCGTTGTGGCCGTCATGGACGCTGCGTGTCCTAGTACTAGTTTATCCTCTGGTATTGAAGAACTAAGATCGCTGATTGAAGGGCGGGGTATCGCACAAACGCCTGCCCAGATACGCAGAGTTATGGAGTCACGGCGGGAGAAGGTAAAGCCCTACACAAGAGGTTTTAGAGTAAGCTGTAGCTAAGTGTTTCAAGCTGGATCGTTTTGGCTGGGACCAGCCTGATGTCCACGGACACATCCGCCAATTACATGGTCCACGGCGTAGCGCTCGGCTAGCAGCCGGGATAGGGGGTTCGACCTGATTGATGGTTATAGAGCTTGATCTAAAGTTTCCATTTCTTTTGGTACCTTTCCTTCCTTCCCCCGGTCCCATTGCTCGCTTTGCTCCTTCCTTTTGTACTTGTGTCCAGAGTGTCTAATCAGTCAGCGATTGATAAGTCGGTCTTCCGTTAAGCCTTTTAGTTAGTCAGTTGAGATTTAATTTTGGAATATTTAGTCGATTTACTAAATGACAATCGTGCCTGTGTGCGCCCTTCCACCCCCAGCATCGTTCTGGAAGCATCTTGAAGCTCTGAGGTCGGCCGTGCTGTAATTTTATCTAGAACCTGGACGTTTCGGTGGTGTACGAGATTGATCACTTCACCAAGCATTCTCAGATGTTGAGTAGGCTTGTGCCCCTCGATATCGTTAGGTCAACCAGGGCGAAAGTCACGTTCTTAGCTAGTTATCGCATGTCCATTTTAGCATTCGTAAGCAGATCTCTCTTTCCGACTTCAATGAATGAGCCAAACCGAGCGAGGCGGTTCTGGCTCTGACGTTTGAGTGGGGCCACGATTTGGCGAAAGTGATAAATTATAGTCTTCCAATTCTGACCATCTAGAAATGTCACTTGACGAACAGCTTCCGAGGCTATGAAAAGATGACCACTTACCATAAAGATCAACTGCTCGTTCTCAGCGTGCTGTTTGAGCGAGGTTAGCTCTGAAATTCGAATGTAATTCTTCCATGTTGGCTGTGAGGAAAAACTGTCATGACTTGGGACACCTAACAAATCGTTGAAGCTGGGAAGGGGCTGAATTGACTCGAATGACATTGAAATGAGAGAAGGCAGCTTGAATGAGAACAAATAGGGAGATTAAAGAATTCGAAAGCCTTGAGAGTTTGATTTTGGAAATGCAACCGGATAATAATTCGATCAAGATAAATTTGAAGAATCTTATCCTGATGGCGCTTGCTATTTTTGATCTGTCATTTCAGTGACATGGAAACTGCGCCGCAGCAAGAACATTTGGAGTCCTCAAGTTGAAAGAAGGCTTGCGATTTGCGTCAATAGATGATTCCTTGAATATCTTGTGACGAAAGCATAGTAGCTCGGAAATTCCGGGCGTTTTTGGTATGGCACTCTAAGGATATGAGCATGAGTTCGTCGATACCCGGTAAGTATGTTTGGTGGGCCATAACTTGCGAATAATCAAATGCTTTCATAGTCAAGAAGTTTCGAGGGTGGGAAAGTGTGAGAGTTGATGTTGAGAAAAGTCAGCGACGCGTCTACGCTAAACTCTTTCGGAACCCGTGTACGGTAACAATGTTTTTATCCTTAACATGAAATAATTACGATTTCCTTATTGCAGCAGGTGTTGAAGGTTATCCGCTTCAAGGGCCAGCGTACCTACCTACTACTTTGCGTATCAATTGCCGGTCACGTGTAGCCTACTCTCCGATTCGCGGCCCTTTTGCGGTTTGATCTTGCACAGACTTGCAGCTGGCATCGGCAGCATCGTTCCGTCCCGTACGTGAAATGCATTTAGGCTTGAAGATGCCGATCAACCGTTGCCATATGGTTGGTAGTCCTTACTCTAGCTCGATTAAAAAAAAACTCGAGGACTAGATATGAGTAGAAAGATACGATGTTTTTCTTGAGATCAAACCTTGGCATCCGTCACTCAAGGTCCCGAAATTGAAGCTATTCCCGTGCTTACTTGCTTCTTGCGCAATGCCTCCCACTTCAGATCACAACGGCGTTACCCTTACATCATCTCGCACCTCAGTCTCGCCGGATGCCAACGCCACAGCCCTTGATCTTGAAAAACAAGACACAGAAACTCAATCCGTACATAATGCCTCGTATCCTAATAATACGACTCGCGCACGTGTTACAAGAACCCAATCGATCACAAGACGCGCTTCGAATCGAAACCGGTTCACGCATCCCTTGTCTCACGTCAAGACTTCCGAGGCTGAAATTGTAGACTTTGATGGAGAAGACGACCCTTATAGGCCCATCAATTGGCCTTTTTAAAAAAAGGTTATAACAACTTTGTTATATGGGTTAACGACTATGGGCTCCACGTGGTCGACTAGTATTTATAGTCCAGCTATCGCGCAAATTTTCTGAAGAATATGGGGTGGCAGACGAGGTGGGGATTTTTAGGTACTACATTTTTTACTTCTAGGGTTCGGATTTGGGCCTTTATTATGGGCGCCGTTGAGCGAAGTGTAAGTTCATAAAGAGGGGTGAAGGGTGGGGAGTTCAGTGCTTACGTTTGAAATAGTTATGGGAGGAAACCTGCAGTTTTGATACCGTACTTTATCGCTGCTTGCTTTTCATTTGGCACGGCTACGGCAAAAGACCTACAGACCATCTTGATCACGCGCTTTTTCGCCGGATTGTTTGGGTCAGCTCCAGTAACAAATACTGGTGGAGTTCTTGGGGATATCTGGTCACCTAGCCAGAGAGGTACTGCTATTGTAGGATATGCTTTTGCGGTAGTTGGCGGACCGACTCTCGGGTATGTTTGGAACATATATTATTAATGCTTGTTACTGACTTTTCACCAGACCAATTGTTGGAGGAGCTATCGTCTCTAGCTACTTACGCTGGAGATGGACTGAATACGTGCGTTTCCCATATCTTTACATATCAACCCGGCTAATACGTCCTAGATTACTGGTATCATGCAGGTGTTCTTCCTCGTAATGGACTTGATCATCCTCGACGAGTCTTATCCACCCGTCCTTCTTGTCAACAAAGCTCGGAGGCTGCGGCACGAGTCTGGTAACTGGGCTCTTCACGCTCACCATGAAGAGTGGGATGTTGGTCTGAAAGAATTAGCTCACAAATTCTTGTTGACTCCTTTTCGTCTCTTGGTCACTCCTATTGCTTTTTGCGTTGCCTTGTACGCATCCTTCGTATATGGTATTCTGTATCTGTAGGTGACTCTGAAATCCTCCACTCTAGATTAGCTATGATACGAGGACTACCTCGCGCGTCTGCTGTTCTGAGCTGACACCGTTCCAGATGCTTAGCAGCAATCCCTATCCAATTCGCCGAAGAAAGAGGTTGGGGTCCTGTAACCTCCGAGCTTCCCTTCCTCGCCCTGCTACTCGGCACAATCCTCGGTGGGGGTGCCAACGTCTTGTTCGTTCTCCCTCCTATTCTCACTAGTCCTTTCTAACAATCCCCAGCAATAACAAATTCTACATCCGCAAACTCAAAGCAAACAACATGCGCGCTGTACCCGAAGCGCGCCTACCCCCGATGATGGTTGGCTCCGTCTTCTTCGCCGGCGCCTCTTCATCTTCGGCTGGACATCCTACCGCCACGTTTTCTGGCTCGCACCATGTATCGGACTCGTATGCATGGGATTCGGGTTCTTTACTATTTTCCAAGCAGCGCTGAACTACTTAATTGACACTTTTCAAAAATACTCTGCAAGTGCGGTTGCTGCAAATACGTTTTTGAGGAGTATATTTGCGGCGGTGTTTCCGTTGTTTGTTACTCCCATGTTCCATAATTTGGGAATACCATGGGCGAGTAGCTTATTAGGGTTCGTAGCAGTTGCGTTGATTCCGATTCCGTACCTGTTTTACATTTATGGACCGAGTATCAGGAAGAGGGGAAAGTTTACTGCACAAGTCACGTAAATATAGGAAAGGTAGAGAGGGGGATGCATTGTTGGAGTGGAGACGTTTTGCAGCGCCTGGAATACATTGCACATACACATACAGATTTATAGAAGTACATAGCTTAGATACCCATACATAATAATATCACCATTAGTTTCATAGATCTAAATCTAATTTTACGGTTTCGACAAAATTTGTCGGGTTCCAATCCAATTCAAAGCCTTGCCCTCAGCCTCGCTTCAAAGCGGCTTCACCCGGCAGAATCTTATCTCAAAAAATTCCCAACCCCGACCTTCACTTCCTACTCCATCCCATCTCTCTCACCCACTCGCAATCGCAAACACGATGAACGGTCCTCTGTCCAACCCAGGGGGTATAAATGGCCATCCCAATATGGGCGTGGCCGACGAGCAAACCATGGCCGCCGTTAAAGCAGTACGTTCCCTTGCTCCAATCCCCTTGCACCCTCGCCCAATCTCACCATATCCCCTCGAGAGCTTTAAGCTAATAATGCACCTTGACAGATGTCAGCGGTGATGGAATCGTGCCCCGGGAAAACTGCAGTGTCCGGCGTAATGGGCTTCGCCCTCGGCGGCGCCTTCGGTCTCTTCATGGCCTCGATGTCCTACGACACACCTCTATCCACAAACCCAGTTGCAGCGGGCATACAATCTCTACCATTACGACAGCAAATAAAACAAGGTTTGTTCCCCTTCCCTCCCCTTCCCTCCCATCTTGACCCCCATCACATCACATACCGAACCCTTTCCTCCCAATACTAGAAACCAGCTAACGCCTCTCTCCCCTTCCCACAGGCTTCAAAGACCTCGGAACCCGCTCCCTATCCTCAGCCAAGAACTTCGGCAAAGTCGGCGCCATCTTCTCCGGCACCGAATGCTGCATCGAAGGCTTCCGCGCGAAGAACGATCTCGCGAATGGTGTTATGGCTGGGTGTATAACGGGGGGCGTGTTGGCTGCGCCGGCAGGCCCACAGGCTGCGCTGGTTGGGTGTGCGGGTTTCGCGGCGTTTAGTGCTGCTATTGATTCGTATATGAGGAGGCCTAGTGATGGGGATTAGGTTATAATGTGGACGTGGATGTGGATGTGGGGGGGAGAGGATAGGAAGAGAGAAGAGAAGGGTAATTGAATTGAATGGGTGGGAGAGTAAAGGTGCTGTTTGTAGGTTTGAAGAAGGAAGGTATTATATGTGTTAAGATGGGCATGGCGATGGCGTTCTGGGTTAGCTCTGTTAAGTTATGTATTGGTATGTTGTAAAGAAGATAGACTCCTTTTGCATGGGAGTTGGGCTGGTTATCAAAAATCTCAACTACAGTATAACACTGCAACACTCTGTAAGAATCCCATACTTGAGAGTTGCAGCTTTCGCGGAGTATCTCCTAAGAAAACCTCATATTTAAGAAGGTAAGGCAATTTTGCCTTTGGGCACACGTGAGTAATTCCAGGGAGATACTATCAAATGTGGCTGCTGCCAGGTAAGCTATTGATGAATGGCTAGCAGAGTGATTTGAGCCATCCCATGAGCTTTATATGTTGTACTCGTTCATGTCGTGCAACGCTTATACTATCGGCTTTCCGTTCTTAAATGCTTCGGATGAACTATGTTGTGGTTTTGTAGCTCTAATGTTAGCGGGGCTCTGTGCTTTTTAATTATGTTCAAGAGAAAAGCATACTTAATTGATATGAGAATATTGAATGTCAAAGATAGGTAGATCCTAAGAAAATTATTCTTTTAATATTCCTTTCTATTGACGAGCTTGATACTCGGTCTTTTGAATGCCGCACATCCTACTATCATTTTCATGAATATCGACCACGACCAGCGCACCCTTTCAATATTATAAACCGTTACCCCAAAACGCCAGCCGTATTTGACCTAGGTATCTAATTTCTCGTCCAAACCACGGCAAGTCCGATCTAACTTCCATAATCGCATCAAGCTGAAATACAAACAAGAAAATCTTACATCGTGAGAGCGACAGAAGTGAGATCACGAGGCGGTATAAATAGAGAACTTTCCAAATTCCCAAAAGGCATCTGTGAACGCAGTCGCATTATTGGCAACCTGGGTTTCGCAAGACCCAGAACCTATTACCGTAGCAATTAGCCTCATTCCATCTTGAAAGTCAATAAAGGGGTAGACTTACAGGTCTCAGCATAGACACTCGTCTCACCTGCCCAACTCCCACAGAGATCGATATTCGCGATGATACTCTGGTTGCTGAAATGAGTCCCGATATTACAATCCGTGTTCGGGAAATCAGCTGTTGCCTCTCCCCACGAACTCGGATCTGGGGTGCCGCCCGTGATGTCTGAGGGAATGGATGCGCGGGCGAATTGCCATATCCGAATACCCTCAGTCCGTAATTCCATTGCCATGGCACCACCACCAGCGCTGTTAAAACCAGTCCCAAAGCTTGTGGAATCGCCAGTGACACCGCAACCGGCATTGCTATCGGTAGTGTTGACGCACGAGGTGGTGAGCTGTTTACCCGTCTCCTTGCGCTTGACGCCCATGCTACAGCCACTAGATGTATGCAGTGTCATCTGGTTCGCGGCACTACTGACGACGTTGACATTCTCCATAACATCAATCTCTCCGTTCAGAGGCCAATTAGAAGGGTCCGACAACCACAGTGCAGGCCACGTGCCGCAGCCGATAGGGGTATGGACCACGTCGAAGACGAAGAGGTTGCCAACACTATATTGCTTCTTGGAAGAAATGCGTACGGAAAAGCGGCCCGTCGAAGCGTTCGGTACGGTGTCTTCGGTTACGGAAGTATCGACGCGCAGGACCGCCGAAGAGGAGGATGCATAGGTAAGGTTGTATTGCTTTGCTACTGTGGAGTCGACGTAGTGAACGAAGCCTGCTGAGGGGTCGTAGCCGGTGTAGTAGTCAAACTCGTCGAAGAAACTGGTTCCAGAAACTGATAACATATTAGCAAATGAAGAAGAGTGAAAACCGTAGGGAACAAACTTGTATCTGTGAGACTGTAGCTCAACTTTGAATAATCGGGGTATGCGTTCTTCTTTTCCCCCTCCACAACTCCCACCACAACAATGATTATAATGATGGCGATAATCGCCCCGACCGCAATCCATACTTCTTCCCCACTCGCTTCGCATCATACCATCTTGGCGCAAGAGTATCTTCATCCTCAACTTTATACGCCGGCGGAGGTCCCATATTAAAAGCGTTCTTCGTCCTGTCTGCCATATTCCCAATAGTATTGAACGACATGGGCTTCTTGATAACTTCTTCCGAGCCCTCTTCTATATCCTTCGACTTCGAGAACGTCGTTCTTCTATTCCCCTTTGAACTCGACAAAAACCCAGTACTGCTCTTAGAACGAATGTGACGGACAGCTTTCGGCGGCTTCCAATACTCGAGTGGGCGGAATTCTTGTTTCTGTCGTTGCTCCACGGTGGGCAACGGTGTATATATGAATAAAGTGGGCGAGCAATAACCAAACAAACAACGACGCAATAATCCCGCAGTAGCCCGATTCGCTAGATAGAAAGGGAGGGTACGAAAAAGTCGACTGATAAATGGAGAAGTGGATATGCGTGCTGACGCAGATACGAACCAGCGGGAGCAGGCATCTGATATGCTTTTTGCTCTTTCCGTCTCCAAACACGCGGCCAGCTGCTAAAACGCGTAGTGTTGGGGAAGGTGTGGGCCAGGAGCGTGACGCATGTGAACAGACGTTTGACCCAGCCATCTGAAAACGGACGAGTTGCCCCTCCTCGTCTTATCGATTGGCTGCATGGCCAACTACCAGGTACTGTACAATTCTCACTCGCACGCTTTTGCGCTCAGTATTATGGTTTCACGGCAAACGGGAGAAGGTACAGTACAGCGAAGTAAGTTTCAGTCAGAAGAGACAGACTATTGTGCTGTTCAACAACCGTATCACGCTTTGAGTATCCAATTGACACAGCACAGCAGAAAGTATGCTGATCATGGACAGAAACCTTGTCTGGTTCTTCGTGTTGGTTGTGGGTGGCAACAGATGCTGAAAATAGAAAATATTCCTGCCGAAAAAACGGTCGAGCTTGGGCCTGGTGGCTGTGAAAGTGAAAGATCTGGACGACCGCTGAAGATCCACTCACCTCAGATCACGATTTTAAGTTCTCACGAACAAACTACAACCTAGTAAACTACACCCTTCCGAATCCGTGCCATTTGAAATCATCTAATAAAACCAGAAAACATCCTAGATTGAAAAAACCTTCATTTCATCTTTTGCCTTCTGGAGTTTTCTCCCAAAAATCAAAAATCAGATCAACCCATGAAAAAGTATAATTTGACCACGTACTCAAGCTCCATAAGAGCAGCCACGCCGCGTCAGCGAGTTCGACGACAGATCCACCATGCGATTTTGAGGCTTAGATTTAGATCTTGATATTAAAATGACTTGGCGGTTCCATAACATCGGCTTGAGGTCGATTTAAGCTTTGGCTGACAGTTCAGGTGACACTGAAGAGAGCGGGATGGAATGAATTTGCTTTTTTTTGTTCCGCGGGAAGAGCCGCGTAGGGCGGGGCGGGAGTCATACCAGCGTAAGATAGCTAGAGTTATACTCGCTTTGAATATTCTTGATATCCTAATCAAATGATAGCAGAAAGAAACGGATGAAGATAAAAATCCATTGCCCGTTCGTGTTTCGGCATCTTTGATTTTTAGTTCTTTCAGTATACAGTAAAGACGCCCTAATAAATGCAATGCATTTTCCTCCCTATTCCTACAACGCCTTTGTACACCACACTAACTTAGTCCTCGTCCTCGTCAACCCTCGCCCTCTTAGTCGACCGTTCTTCTCCTTCCTGCAGTCCATATTCGCGCTTATTCGAGCTCTCGCCAACCTTGCTCAGAAAGTCATCCACGTTGAACACATCCCCAGTGTCCTTCTCGAATTGCACTGGTCCCTCTCTCGCCTATACCATACCAATTAGCATAATCCTCTGACTCTGATCAAGATCAGAAAAACTTACCTCTACTTCAGCAGCGCCCTTAAACGTCCCCTTCCCAAGAGCATCAGCAAACCGCTTCGCTTTCTGAATCTTCCCCATCTCAGCCTCGGCAGCCTCATCATCATCCCCATCATCCATGTCCTGTCTTGGGCGGTAGATAGAATTAATAGCATCATGGGCTTGAAACAAAGGCTTGTCGTATGCCTGATCCTCATTGAATCCAGAATCAAAACCACTCGTCCTGTTGAACAAGCGGGAATCAAACATGCTCTCTGAAGACGCTGTAGGCTTCGCCAACCCCAAAGCAACCTTCTCCGAAATATCTCTGTTCTGTTCTCGAGCAAACATTTGCGCTCTCTTCTCCGCACCCATATGTGACTGTCTCAATTTTCTTTCCTCCTCTCTTCGCTTTTCTTGGCGCGCCTTTTCTCGCTCCTTGACCTCCGCTTCCTCGTCGTCAGAACCAGACTCGGAATAGCTGTAGCTGCCTGACCGAGATCTCGATGTCCGCGATCCTCTTCTCCCAGATCCCGCCGTCGCTCTTTCTTCTCGCGCCTTTTGCGCCAACTGTCGGAGATGATCCTCTTTTTGTGCCTTCTCCTTCTCTGCTAACCGCTGTTGCATCAATGCCCTTTGCTTGACCTCCTCTCTTGCATGTCTATCAGCTGTGAAAAGCGCTTCAGCGAAGGAGGCAAATTTGTCGTTGATAGTGACATCTTGTAGTCCTCTTCCATCCGCAGCCAATCTCTTGTCCAGCGGGACAGTATAACCTTTAGGATTCTTCCAATTTGAAACAGGCGGCGGGATTTTCCAAGCTTCTTGGTCCTCCGCCGTCAGTTTCCTCGGTGGTGAATGCATAACTGGAGGCGGAGGACTAGGTGGACCTCTTGGAATCTTCTTATGCTTGAACTTCGGCGGCTCCATAGGATCTTGCTGCCTCTCCACAATCTTCATAATCCGATCATTCTTCCTTGTATTATCCCCCATCTGATTTGCAGGCGTGTATCGAACAAACGTTGGTTCCTTCCTATTCCCAGAATTGACGTTCTTGGGTTTCTGTGCAGCCACCGCACCACTGACCAACTTCGCGAGAGCATCTTTCGTCCTCTCCGTCGAAGCAGCCACTTCCTCCTCGCTCGGTCTATCTAAATTAATATCCCCCGCATCAGCGCGTTGTCGAAGTGGTATTAGATCCTTAAAAGAGGCATGGACTATCCGCTTATCGTTGTGTCCTTGTCGCGCAATAGCATCGTATTTGACCTTCCCCTCCGCATCAACTTGGACAGCAAGTGCATTGCTAGAAGATTGTGATTTCCTGCCCATCTCCAAAGGGTATTGCGCAACTGGGATTTCTGGAAAAGCCCCGCCATCTCCATAGTCCTCCTGGCTCCGCGGTCGCCATCCTGCTCGATTTCCGTATGGTGGAGGTCCAGATTTCTGAAGACCTTCGTTAGCAGGTTCATAAGATAGTGAAATGATTAGCTGGCTAACCTTTAAAACGATTTGGGAGTCATCTAGAGCGCCTGCTCCCAGAATCCTAGGGCCTCGTTGTTGCGCATGCTGGGGAATTTCCTCCTCCTCCCCGGTATATTTTGGTTTCGGGAGCGCTCGCGAGAGGGCTGCTGATATGGAGGTCATGACTGAAGCGTTATGTTGGTGGGGAGGATAGCTCGAAGATTTTCAAGGTCGGTGTTCTCCATGTCAAATTATCGCGATTAATCCTCGTAGTACGCTAAGGTCGACTAGCGCCTTTCCAAATAAGTCTCCCTCTCCGCATATTGGAGTTTCCCATTTAAGATATAATCATAATAGTGATACTTTACAACTCGAAAGTTATCTAATTTTATGAGACTACTAAAGCCACACTATACCAGACTAATGTGTTCAGAAGAAGGGAAATTAAATCTATTCTTTTGCATTTCAGGTTCATAAAAGTACAGAAATTCCGACTCCCCTGGCGATGCCATGCCATGCTTCCTATAGACACACCGACTCCCAGCTAATAGTTCACACGTATCCTTTTCTTGCTCCCTAAGACATATATCAGTCACTATCCTCGTTACAAGTTCAATGCAAATATGGCGACATACCTGGAAGAAAAACCGCACAATAAACACCTGTAATCCCGCCATGCATACCATCATCAAGCTCTCAATAACACTGAAGTTGAAGATCCTCCTCTCCGTACTTCTGACTGTGCTGAAGTTCCTGTTCTCTCTCGTGCGGAAGTACTTCTGGTTCCGTGTGATTGTCGAGAGTTGGCCTGAAAGCTTGAATATAGATTCCTCCAACGCGGATGTCTGTTCAGGGGATGTGCCTTGCTTCGCTGGGATTGATGCGCGCTCTTCGTTCTCAACCTAATTCAAGCGGAAAGGACATGTCAGCCGTTGTCATTTGAGGGGTCGTAGAATAGGGGTAAGTGGGAAAACGTACAGCGATCTCGAAGTCCACGAACTTCTCGGAAAAGGTGCTCATTTCATTGTTGAAACAAAATCTGTACTCGCCCGTCTCGCCAGCTGTGAAGACAAAGTCGCCCTGTCGCTCTTTCTTTCCATCCATAATGATCTTGTCATTGGGGCCCACGACCTCGTAGTCGACATCAAAAGATCCTCCGGCTTGAACCTACACCCAGTCATATTAGTATGGTTGCCAAAATTCTCAGAGCAAAGGAGGCACGTACAGCGAAGTAGAAAGCAATTTTGGCGCCCTTGTTCTCGACGTTGGAGAAGAAGCATGCCTTCTCGTTCGCAGACAACTTGTAGGTAAGGGCCGTCGCAGATACTAGAGGAGAGAGGCAGGCCAAAAAGCTGCAGGAAAGAATTGAGAACTTCATGGTGGCTGTTGGGTTGATCAAATGCAGTGACGGCAGTTTGACGGTGGATGTTCTGAAGATTTGGCTTTATCGCGAAATCTTAAAGGAGCTTAGCGCACTTGTTTACTTCAGGGGAAGCTTTTAACTCAAGTAACTTTCTTTCCCAAGCATCAGACGTATGAACATATCACTTAGCAGCCAACCTTTGTGCAAGTCTATCTAATTTTATTCGGCATGTAATCTTTCCGTGCCCTTTGGTATTTCATCTACTGTTTTTGCTACTCATATCAGGGGTACCGGCGGAGTTTCTGGCTGTATGAAGTATGTACTGATTATTCTATTAAGAAGCATTTTCTTTCGACTCTATTTTTCGTTCTCTTTATCAGACTGCAGTATCATTCCATTTTCCAAGGCGTTTTCCGAAGATTGGCAAGGCATATTTTCTACCTCCACGTGATTTCTCAGCCGTACGAGGCTGAGGGAGGCTTCCAACTTTCAACCTCCATTGTTCTTTCTATCTGTTTGCATTTTCCATCGTCGACACACTACTAGTCATATTTTGGTATATCACCGTCTCTAAGTCAACGCGATGGCAGAGGCCCTGGGGTTCGCTGCGAGTGTCATCAGCGTCGCCTCGCTCACAATTCAGATCGGCGACAGCCTTCGGAAGGCTCTGGACTTCTGGGAGTCCGTGAAGGACGGCCCCAAAGAATTGAAATGGGTTTCATCGCAGCTGCGTCTGCTGGCTGATTACATGATCATAATACAGCAAGATTGTCGTACCGGGGCGATCGTGGGGATACAAGAACAACTTGTAAAGAGCTGTCTGGTAATGATGAAGAAAGACATCGATAAACTCGCAAAAGTCGTGTCAGAACTGGAGGTCAAGATAGGACCTCAGCATGATGGAATCCGAAGGACTTGGGCTCGCGTAAATCTCGCATTAAAAGGGGGGAGGATCGCTAAGCTGCAAGCACATGTCGAGAGCGCTATAAATTTGCTGCATTTGCTGCAGACTAGTCGTTCCCAGTAAGTTGGAGTCCCTGAATTCATCTTGTATAATTAGCTCACCCCTTATGTAGAGCGAGCCTGTGCCAGATTAATGGAAAGCTCGATATGCTGGCTGTATCTCTTTCGAGTCAGGACAAAGGTAGCAGTAGCAGCTCTCCTGAGAAATCTGTGGCCCCTCATCACGACTCCAGCAGGCCAAACACAGACCATGAAGTATGGATTCGAATGAACGAGTCATCGGGGGTACAGACTAATATATCCGTCAAGACAACATCTTCCTCACTAACCAACATGTTCGGGCTTTTGAGAATCTCTTCCATTGGTCGAGAATTCTTCCGCCTGGGTACCAACGAAAAGCATACCGACCATGCTACATCATCCTCCAAGCTATTTACAGTCAATATACTCGTCAGCTTGTGGTCATGCCGGAGAGGCTTCCAATTTCGTTTCAACGACTCATTGGAGAATTGGTCGCTGAATTCTGTACGAATGAGACCAGACGACAGCCTCATTTTCCAATACTGCAAATCAGGCGATGTTGAAGGTACGAGATACCTATTAGACACAGGCCAAGCCTCGATATATAACGTAGAATCTCAAGGACGTTCTTTGCTCCACGTAGGATTCAAGATCTAGCCAAACGAACAAACCCCCTTAACTGACTGGATGAATAGTGTGCTTGCGAGTTCCAGCACCCAAAGCTTTGTGAATTCTTGATCGATAGAGGCGCTGATGTTTATCAGCTCGATGATGACAACTGGTATGTTCCTTTCAGTAGGATGGTCATATTAAGAATCGAAATAACTTGGCCGGGTATATGCAGGACACCCCTAGAACACATGGTGTTCGTGGCTATGGATTCACACGTTTCATCCTGGCCTGCAACGGCTGATGTTCTGATATGTCATGGTTATTATGATATATTTGCACGTGACACATCGTCCGCCTTGGTTTGCATATCCCCTCGTACACTTCTACCGCGAACTTGGAGGTCTTTAATCGCAGACTTCGCCACAAAGCCCCAGTCACTAGTACGTTTTGCGGCTTTTAGTGACGCGGGTGACTACCCACTTATTGATGAATCAGAAGCCGATATGTTGTTTGCTCTTTTTGAGACAACGGTCCCCAGTTGTTGCTTTCGACCCACTTCCCTATTTTTATCGCGCGTCATATATTGGGCGCAAAGTTATTCACCACTACGCCATGGCAGCAGCGTTGCTATCTCTCGATTGATCAAGTATATCAAGTACGAAACTAACCTCCACCAAATAGACCAGCATGGGCATTCGATTTTGAACAACCTACTCCTCGGTACTTTTGGTATTAGGGAGAGGCAAGCCGATGTGATAAAGCAATGGCTAAACATTCTAGCTATCGCCAGGGTTGATGTTCACCAGTACTGTCGATACGAGATCTCACAACGAAGCTCCGGTCTTCAGAACGGATACCAGCTCTCTAGATGTTGTCAGAGGATCCGCATAACTTTCAATCTCGACACGGGCGAAGGTATTCCTGCTTTCAAGATAACAACTAGGCGTAAGTCTCGCTATAAGGACCTTGACCCGGCATTCTTATGCGAAGAATCTGTACGTAGATTAGAATGCCTTTCTCGGAGGAAGAAAAGTTTGGTCGACAACGGGCGGCCCTCACCGACTGTGCCGGGTAGCTGGGAACCTGCCTTAAAACGCAACTCGGAATTAGAGGTGGCGATATACCCAAACTATGGTTTGCTTTACAGAGACGGAACTCGTTCCTGAGTCGAAAGCTTCTTCTTACCAGGGTGGTACTGAAAATTTAGTTGAGTAGATTGCGAGGACGCTAGGATTGAATCACGGATCTGTCTTCCTACTATACTCCAAATGTTAGATGTGAAAAAAGTGTTCATGAAAGATTTCCATAAGTCGATAAATGGTTCTAGAACTCTCAATGCATTTCAAATTACGGAAACTCAAACCTACCTTGAAGATGTCCTGCGCATCAACATACTCGCGCCAATCCTGCACTGCCGCCGTTTCCCAAGCTTTCGAATCGCGGACAATCACATACCGCGTAGAAGATACAACGCAAGTACGAGGAGACGCATATCACTTAAGAATGTCAGCATCATTACGATGAAACTTCCACATACATTCCCGAGGATCTTTTCCACAACTAGCATTATACATGGACATATTTCCGAGGTCAACGCCTCTGTACTGTCCTCCAACCTACCTATCATCATCCTTCATTTATCTTGCCGCAACCCCCAAATGTGCCCGACCCTCCATGACACTACCACGTGTCCCTGGTTCTAGCTCCGCAGAACGAGATGTAGGATAAATCCGGCCTTTCTTGGTTTGCTGCTAGCTGCTTCACTCAAATTCTTGCCCGAAAGGACAACGAGCTGTCTTGTCAGCGCGCATTACTCAATACTTTGCAAACCACAATCCGTCCAGCACAACACTCAAACCCGGGAAATAGGCAACTGACATGGAGGGTTTGGCATTAGATATTCATTGGCATTGGTACTCCACGAAAAGCAACGCGATTGGCTGCGGGGGAAAAGAAATGTTGTTGGACTAGAAGGTATGGTTCTATTTTCTTGGTCTTTCCATAGCCTATAAGGAAATGCTATTAAAGGACTTAGAGGTTAGCCTGATAGGCCTTATATACCCTAGTAATGATATTGGCAGAGCTAGACTAAATTTTCAAGAAATAATTAAAATATATCATAAGATATTCAGTGGAGAACATATTAGAGAGAAGCGAAGAATATACTGCTGCCCTTGAGTCACTTATTAGTGCCAAGATCTGTCGGCCAAATAACGCGAGCATGGAACTGTTATCCGGTCTCGACGTGAGAACCTTCATCTTAAACTCAAGTCTCTAGCCGTTTTAAGAAAATTCCTTAGCACTTTTTGGAAAAGAGAAGAATGTTTATTAGTACGAACAGAGTATCCAAATGACAGCAAATTCATTCACTACTTGCGACGAGGATGAAACAAAAACAACGTCGAGTTCCTCGGACAGGAACGTTCAAGTTTCTTCGTCAACAAGAAAGCAGAGTCTACACTAGTGATTCCAGAGAGGTCAAGTGACGCAAGTCAAGTCGTAACTCCGAATTCCCAAAGCCGTTAAAGACAATATCAGCTAAGCTATACTAAAAGTCAATAGGTCTTAAATACTTCCCGACTCCCACGAGTGTAGTAGGTGCAAGCCTGAATAGTGCCTATGTTTACAACAGCGCAGTGAGGGAGGTTTAACATGCCAATGCATTCACTTCTTTCCCTCTCCCTGGAATAGTACTATTTAAACAATACAAACTCGCAGTTCAGCACTTTACAACGAGAAAAAAACAATGCTTCACAGCAGGATATGTAGCGTCTATTTTTAGCTAGAACGACAATGCCTAATTATGTTTAGAACACAGCATGCAAGACTACCATCAGTGCTGGCTTTTAGAGAGCAAAAGAATTCAATTACAGACAAAGTTTCATCGAAACTTATAACAGGATTTAATTCGACAGCAACTCAGTCATTGAATTTACTAATCAGTTAGCAGTTGACTGCAAGTGCAATATCCATTTTCCTGAGAGCCTAGAACGTCGGTCCTGTCTCGCGAGGTCTTGATCGACAATCTCTAGGAGTCGTACAAACACACAAATTCCATAGAACGAATCATTGGAAATAGTTTCTGCCCGTAGCCTAGCTGTCTACAAGAGAGCGCGGCCTTTATACAAGTTTCCACTTCATCCCCGCCAAGCAATGCTTGAACTCCCAGCACACCCCCCACCAAAAGAAAAACCAAGCAACCCACCTATATGCATTCACCCAACAAACAAAAGAAACTACAAGATAAGACAAACCAATCTAATTTCTCACCATACAGCAGCAAAACCAATATTTTCAAGAAATGCCACATCACGAACCTCAAAGAGTAGTGCACCTAGTTAGTTTATACAAACCACAATAAACATTTCTCAACTTTACAAAAAACAGAAAAGTAATCAGGATCGGAAACTGTTGGGATAATAGTACTGCACATAGTCAATCAAGCGTTTCAAATTTCATCTAGCCTGCGATGAACGAATCGATTCAAAAAAATAACAACACAACACTTTTTGAGAGTAAATATTTCTTCATCTAATGAAACAACAAAGTCGAGACTCAGCTGTTACCCTAGTTGTCAACGACTAAGAGGAATCAGAGTGCGTCCCTACACGCAGAGCTTGTTCCCGTTATCCTAAGTTTCGGAACATTATCACCTCTCTTGTTGACGCGGGATAGATAGCTAGCCTCGTTTGTGTTGGGATCGGTGTATAAGAAGTGAAGTCATAAATAATGAATCGGTTAGGAGAGAGCTACTTAGCTTCGGTCAGAAGATAAAGAATTAGTCCAAATCGATTAAAAGACAGGTTTAAGATATAGCAGAATTAAACACGAAGAACATACCTGTCACAAAGGCTTTGTGGCACTAGGATAACTCAACTCGAAAATGGTGATATCAACTGCATGTATTTTTATCTCAGCACAAATGCACCGCACCGCATCGCATGATCCAGCCCCGGCACCAGCAGCTATGCAAGAATATCGCCTTATAATGTTATGGATAGCCTTCTACGCATGTCTCTCATACCAGTCCCCAAAACAAGACATGTTTTGCTTATCGCGCCCACCCGAAGCGCCAGCATCCCACAATATCCATACAAGTGCGTGATACCCGTTAATAAGGTGGCGGTGTCTCTCTGCCCTGTCATAGCTCTATCATCACTTACCGCAAGAACAGATCTCCGGCGCCGTTGCGTACCGCGCGTGACCTGTCAACATGGTCTAAGCCAAGCATATCATCATCGTTGGAAGCTACCTCCCAGATCACATCATCTGTGCCACGTTAGCGACGCATAATGCAGAATGTTCCACGTGATGTGGGAACTTACCATCCGTGAGATATATAGGTTTGGAGTAATGGCTTCTCTTGACCACCGAGAACTTGATCTTCTCAAAATTCTTGCCCTTGATACCAAGACGCTTCTCGAGTCGTTTCTTCGTATCTGAAAACCTTTCGTTCTATATATATGTTAGACCTGTTCAGCTTGATTTTTGACTCTTTTACTTGCCTCCTTAATTCGGAACTTGAATGGTATTCCGTGAGTTTTGCTTGGCTCGTTCTGGTAGTGGAAAGCATGCAGTAATTCTGCACTGGGGGCATCGAGGTCCTCTTCAGGTATCCTCTCCGCAACCACGTGTGTGTAGTCGCCAATTCCGGCTACAGTATACGTCCGTGCATACTCTCTGCCGACTTTGTGGTTGTTGATCTCATACACTCGAATAGGACCAGCTTTGGCCTCATCTTCAAGTTGAGCTTTCTTGATTAGGGCCGTGACGAGGTCCTCGACTGTGCCAGTTTTAGGAACAAGAAGCTGGATCTCCTCCTCCTTTGATATGCCTTCGCTGAGCCACAAGAGCTTCATGGTCTTCTTCGTGTCTAATTCCGAGAGACTCATGTCCAGAATCTCAAAGTATAGTGAATCCGCCCTTTGGTTATTGTTGCTAAAAGTACTATATGGAGGGTTGAGTATGGTCGATAATACTTGGCCTTGCCCACGCTTGACGGAGGCTTTAGGATTACTCGTTGTTGCATTAACAGTCCAGAATCGAATGTGGGTTGGGTCGACATTCAAGTGATCGCCAACTTTTGTAGCAACCTGATCGTAAGAATGCTTGGCACTAAGCGTAAGATCGAAAGCTTTGTAGCTTTCTTGGTCGGCGTTTCTAGGGGATGGGTAGAATCGAACATGTCTCCGATGTAGAAGGAAATCGTAAAACTGAGGTGCGACGTCGATATGGTCTGCGTGTCCCGATTTCACGCTCCTATCCATGTCAGTCAATTGTAATGTGAGTAGGTTTGGGGGACTGACTCTCGATCTGAATCTGAGCTTTTTCCTTCGACCGCTTTCTGGAAACAGACGATGTCGCCGTCTTGAAGTTCTGCGGCCTTCAGAGATTGCTTTGCCTTCATTGGTTCAATCATGTTTGGCTTGATTTCCTGCATTTTGTCAATGGAGACACTACTTGGAAATTGATGAGCCAAAACTCACCTCAAATAGCCTCAGCTGAACCTTTTCACCTGTTGGCGTCTTATCAGACCAGCCCATCTTCTTTAGGATTGCAGGTACTAAGTCCTCAACTTTCTTCTCCCTGCTGATATAGATGTGCCCAGCACCTGTCAATGACTGTGTATCAAAATCAAACCACTTCAGGAAAAGGACTATTAAATCTGATTTGGGAGCAATTCCATTCGGTGCTCCATATGGAGACGGCCATATGGGCTCTCCGTCAGGGGATGTCTCTTCGGCGATTTCAGCCCAGAGCCGTAATTCTGGTGATTTGTTGCCCAATCTCTGCACGGCATCTTCTAAGGTGGTAATGGCATCAGGTACAGGGGCATCAGGGCGCGTTGTCTTGTTCTGGCGATTGACCATTGACCAAAGACGTAACCTCCTCGGATCGACACCGGTCTCCTCGCCAATCTTCACTGCTAGCTCTTTGAGCGTAGATTTCCGAAGAACTCTGTACGCGTAGGGTGCATCAGGAGCTTGATCAGAATGGGCGTAGTCAAAATTGGTTAGATCTGTTCCCCCATGTGCTTTGAAAGAGTCTTCAGTGATGACCTTGACCCAAAGGTAGAGATGCTGCTCTTCCCGTTCCTTCTTTCGTGCTTCTCGAATTGCAGCTTCATCCTCAAGTTTCTTTTCTGATTGGTTGTCAGTCAAGAGTGTGTTAGTGTGAAATTGGTCAACTTACGGAGATGTGGAGGAGTGTCGGCTTGTGTGACTGGTAATAAGACATCGTCTAACCGAGTTTGTCGGATATAAACCAACATGTAGGCACTATTTTGACGCATGATAGGTGTATTGGACTTTGAGAGTTGCGGTTGACCATTAATCGTATATGCACCTCCGTAGTTATCTTCGAGAACCTCCCGTAATGTTGCCTTGGTAACTCTGTCATCATCATATTTGTAAAACCACCCATCCTTATCAGGTTTGATGAACGCGTAGTAATGACCAGCATTCAAGTCTCCGCTATGCACCAGAACGCCATGAAGCTGGTAGATCCAAGGCTCCGATCGGTCTGCTTCTTCTGATAAGAATGGTGCGGCATCAAAAGTCTCAGGGAATTCGTAACGATCGTTGATCTTCATCATAGCATCGAGATTGATGTCGTACTGGAATCGCTTGAGCTGTAGATGAAGAACTTCGGGAAAACTCTCGAATATAACACCCTTCCTGGCATCCTGCAGTTTGAACTCGTCTCCAGCGAAGTATTGATTTTCCCCATCCATCGTCTCAACCTGGACGTAATCTCGGAAACTTTCCTCGATGTTTTTGTTTCCACTAACATTGAGTTGGATGTCCCAAAAGTCTTCCACTCTGCGAGATTCATATTCGACATTTATACAGGAGATGTACGTCCGCACCTTCCCACAAAAGAGTTTCGATAAGACGTTTTCGGCATCTGTCCCCTTCATCTTTTCCTCCATGCGTTCCATGAGCTTTCGCGAAAGCTCCTGTACATCTTGTTGCTCGAAGATGTGTCTTGTCTCCCATCCAAACGACTTAGTCAATTCGTTTGTACTTACAGGACCAGTAGATGTCTGAAGTTGGTAGAAAAGTCGCTGTAAGGTATAAGCGGAATTTTGAAGAGTTTCTTCGTTCTGCGTGGGGATTTGATAAACGGCCTACACGTGTCAGTGAAGGCTTTCTAACCCAATTCATAAGAAGCCTACTTTTCGAAATGCATTCGTGAGGTATAATGACTGGATGAGAGAGTTCAGGTAGCAAGTTGCTCCTTGGTTTTTGAGCCCGACATATCCGGTCTCCGTTTTCGAGTCGTAAGAGTTGAAGTTGTGCCATAATACCCCTGTCTCGTCTTTCACAACCCGTACATATGCGGTCATATTGGCCTTATCATCCTCGATCAAGAAGCGGCCTGAGCTATCAAAAGGAACGGTCCATAGCTTTCTTACTTCAACAAATCTCGTAAATCCCCAATCACCTTCTTCTTTTGTGAATCGGTGGTGCGCAGTGTGGTGGGTGAAGACTTCGGGCGCATCGGGATTCCAGAGCACTAAACCGAATTGTACACAAGCAACAAAGTCATCGGGGGGTTTTCCGTCTGGAAATCCTTGTTCGAGGTAGAATGATGCATGGTCGACGTTGTTTCCGTATGGGAACATGAGAACACGCCTAGCTTGTCAGCACAGCTGCACACGTCCTGATCGCAAATTATAAGCTCACCATGGGAACCCTCCAACATGAAAAACAGGCCCATGCTCCCTCCTCGGGGTAGCTCTCCAATTCTCTATGTGCCAGGTGTGATGCGCTGTTTCTATGATAGGAGGTTCTTCTGCTAGTCGAGGGAGAACAAGGTCCTGGATAGCCTCAACTGAAGCTATATTAGCTTATCTGCCAGTTACCGCGGTTGGATTCGATAGACCTACAGTCACTTGCGCGAAGTGGAGGCTCCGTATCGCTGTCTGGGTTGATAATTGCCACATCGTCCTTCTCGTTCTCGGCGTCAGCGAGCAAGTCGTCGGTATCGACAAGCATGTCATTAGGAGATTCGACTTCGTCGGTAAACTGTGGCTGGGAAGGAAGGTCATACATGTCAGCATTGGACTCGTGTGGACCTGGAAAGTTCGGCGGTGATGGTGATGGTGGTGGGGATAGTAGTCGCTGCCTCTCGTCATAGAGCTGCCGGCGGCTTGAGAGGTCGTTGAAATCTAGGGGCGCATGCTCTACATCACCCGAGTTGATGTAGAGGGGTAGGCCGATGTCTATGATCGTAGGACTGCCGCGGTTGCTAGGCATTCCGACGGCGCTCAGGGTGGAAGAGGGGATGGAGGGGAATTCCAGGAGGGGGAGGAAAATGGAAGAGCTTACAGGATTCATGACTGCAAACAATAATCAGGTACGCCTTCCCAATGGAAATTGCAGACCCAAAGCCAATCTGGAGGGGAATTTAGTGAAGTATGCTTTGTCTGTAACTTTCATTCGGAAAGAGAGGAGAGGCTGTGCAGGGCAGGCAGGATACAGTCGAATAGTTGGAAGGCGCGAAGAGGAGCAGCTCACAAGCGATTTTGCGGGATCCAATGACGTGTGGCCGGGCCGTGGATGAAGTAAGACGCGCCGCAAACTTTACAGTAACGACAGCCGTTGATCGTGAAAAGCTTGACAAATGTGTAGAGGCGGCTAACTCTCTTAGCTTCTAATATATTCTGGAGATAACGATGAACTGAGTGAGACACAGCGTGTGGGTGAGTGTGTAGATATTTTGTCGAGGTGAGTTCTTTTGCAAGGCTGACAAGTCGCGAGACAGGCCTGGTGTCGCAGAGGCTTGGTGTCGCGTAGGCTTGCAGCGAATCATCTATCCTCACACGGGTTGATGGAAGTAGAAGATTATCAAAATTGTGAATTGCTGTTGGAGATAAAGTGAAAGGGCAAAGCTCCAATACGTGTTCGAAGTGGCATTAAATATACTTTGTTTGACCTCAAAGCTGTGAATGTTGTTGTGGTGCTGGTGGTGTGACTGGTTTCTTGTCAGTCATGAATATGGTGGTGTGTCCAAACTAGAGAAGAAGCTGCTTCCTACATTCAACTGCTCATCAGTCGATGTTAGTCAACTAATTGCCGTGGTAAAATATATTAACATCTGCAAGCAATTAAGATCAAAATGGTCATAAGAGCAAGGCTGTGACGGCTTTGTGATTTCGCGACGTGGTCCAGGTTTTATTTATGTTTAGCAAATGGTTTAACTAGCCATAGCAAACGAGTCGTTAAAAATTGAAACTCTATTGGGAAGTGCAGTGTCACCGATTGTAATTGTGAGGCGATGGGGTATTAAAAACTTCCAATGAGCGAATCGAGTGGGGTATAGGTATCTATCTTCTGCAACGCTGAGCAGCACAAAAAGCAAATATATCCGAGCTGTCCACAAAGCCATACTTCCAGGGTCGATGCTCCAACTCAAGAGATCATCCCTCTACTTCATTCAAGCCACCGTATTTAACAGTCAGTCCCTCCTTAATATCCTTCCCCTTCCCACCATAAACAGTCGGCAACTCCTTCCCGAAACTCGGTAGCTCTCCCGCAAGACTGCTTCCATAGCTCAATGGATGGAACTTCTTCACCGTCTCCGGCGACAGGAACACCTTCATAGCGGTAAACACCCAGCCCATGACCAGCGGAACATTCACAAAGAACTTCTCCTTCAGAAGCTCAGGGTAAGCCATGCTGAACGTCTGGATGGTCTGCTTCGAAGCAGCACGAATGGTAGGATCCATACGGAGAAAGCTGACATTGAGATAGTCGTGAACTTGAACCATACGGTATGGGTCTTCTCCATTTTCGGGGATCTTCTCAGTCGCTGATGAGAGGTCAAGCTCTTTGAGTGAGACCTCCATGAGAGCTGCACGCCATTTGACGAATCTGAGAATATGTCAATGATGATACTGCCAATTGCTGGGAAAGAACTTACTCTTCGACATCCCCAAAGGTGGCTTTATTATTCTTAACAGCCCCATAGATATTCCACGTAACGATTTCCTTCCCATGCCCCTCGGTTTTAGGGTAAACCGTGACATAACCCAATCCACCAAACTTCGAAGTATCAAACTCCTCATCAGCCAAAAGCTTCATGGGATTCACGGTCTTCCTCCATTTCAAAGCCTCGATCAACTGAGCCTTTGCCTTGGCGACATCCTTGGTGTTGGCCCTCAGGAACTTCTCAAGAACGATGGTGGTAGGAACATGAGACTCATCAGCAAGCTCAATACCCCACATCTCATTGTGTTCTGCATCTTTGATGATGGAAGGGAGTTCAGCGAATAAATTTGACAATGGGCTTGCAGCTGGGGTAGCTTCGACTGCCGGTTTGGTTTCATCAACGGCTGTCTTTGTTTCCGGTACAGATTCTGATATTTCTGGCTTGACCGTCTCGGTAGGTGCTGGCACGACTTCAGAAGTCGCAGGCTTTGACTCCTCAACAACAGGCTCAAGAGCTTCAGAAGTTACTGGTTTAGGCTCTTCGACAACTGGTTTTGCTTCAGTAGCAGCAGCCACGGCGGGTACAGGTTCAGCGCTCATTTTGAAGAATATTGAAAAAGGACGTTGAAGTAAATTTCGATTTTATGCACGTTGAATCAAAAGATATACTCCACCAGCTCTGTGTTCATGAAACGCGTGTCTGTATCAGCTACATGGGGCAAATTTAGCCGTGCTCTAATGCATGTTGAAGAGCTCTCTGAAGAGAAGTAAGGTCATCTTGTAACGAAAATAGCTAGTGATCCAAGATTCCAACAATCTTAAAGATACATTCGATTTTAATATCTCTAATCCATAGAATAATAATTCTTCAGTCTAGTTAGTCTCTCTGATCCTGCTTTTGTTGTCAAACAGGACAGGGGTACCGCCGAACTCGGCCAATCCAAGCTGTTTTTAAGCTGCATGTCAACCCAAGCCAAGCTCCAAGGTGGTGGGTGGTGCGAGACAACTCCCCGCTTTGCTTAAAATCCCTCGCAGGCGGTCTCGAGACTCGAATTCCCTTCCCTCAGCAGAATTTATAGCCGTATCATCTACCTAGGTACTGTATGGAATCGTCGGCATGCTGCGTAGCTATTCGCAAAATGGGCCACGGACCTTGGGATTGACAAGACGGTTTGGCTATCGCGCCAAAGACCTACAGCTGCATACTCGAAGAATCCATACCAGTAATCCTCCGCCATGGAGACCTGCTTCTTCTCTGGACGAGTGAGCTTCTCCAAGTTTTGAGGAATTGGGCATGAGCTGACATTGGCAGCTGGGTTGGAAAGGAAGCTCGACCGATCAGCTTGAGACAGCTGATGGTATTTGGGCGCTCTTTGACTGAAGCTCGATTGATCAGCTCTGCGAATTATGTGCGGACAGAGTTGCCAACTAGGTACGCGAATATTTACTGTTTACCAAGTGTAGCTTCTGACAAACTGGCAGATTGGCACATCGAATCCGAGACATGCAAACACTCCCCTACGTTGTAGTCACAAACCCCCACATAAGCGCCGTCTACGAACTGTACTACAAAGCATTCGAAAGCCTGCGGAGGGTACGAGAAATCAAGACCTTAGAAGACAATGAAAAGTTCTGCAATAAGATCAGCGAGACGCTAAAGGAGCATTTGACCGTGATTCCAAAGCTGGCAATGGGCGTGCTAGAATGCAGGGACTTGATGAAGCCAGAAGACATGGACAAATTTATGAACACAATCCTACGCTCTGTATGACCCTACCCACGCATACATACAAGCTAAAGCTAACTTATATCTTCATAGAGAATCTCCCGCCGCGTAATAGCAGAACAACACCTCGCCCTAACAGAAACCTTCAACTCCCCTTGGCACTTCCCCGACGCCGAAAAGCCCTCCCTCACAGACGCTGAATTCGTAGGCGAAGTGTTCCTCCGCTGCAATGCCTCCGAAGTGATAACCCGCATCGGACACGAAGTAGCCTCCCTCGCATCCCTAGCCTACGGCCCCTCCACCCCCCTCCCAGCTATTAAACTATCCGGGCACTTGGACGCAACATTCCCATACATCCTATCACATTTAGAATACATCATCGGCGAGTTGCTCCGGAACAGCATCCAAGCAACCGTAGAGCGGAATCATAAAGGAGAGGCAGTACCGCCCATTGAAGTAACGGTTTGTGAGGCGCAACAACACGTTATTATCAGAGTCTCAGACCAAGGCGGTGGAATCCCCCGCGACATCCTCCCACACCTGTGGTCCTTCAGCAAAGGACCCCGAAAACACCAGCGGTTAGAAAACCTGAACCAAGTCCCCAAAATGGCCGCCACACTGCAAGAACTCCGTGCTACCCCGTCCTCAACCTTTCCTCCACCTTCACCTCCAACTTTACCGCTAGATGAAAAACTGTCAATGTGGCAGGATAGCTCCTTGAGTAGTTTGAGTTCCAGGCCGCCGAATCTGAGGCTAGGCATGGGCCTGCCGTTGAGTAGGGTATATGCCGAGTATTGGGCGGGCAGTCTGGAGTTACATAGTTTAGAGGGGTACGGTGTTGATGCGTTTTTGCAAATTAGTAAGTTGGGGAATAAGAATGAGCAGCTTACTATGCGGGCGAGTATGGATGCTGTATGAACGCTATATACCACGGGAGGCTAAGCATGAATTTTGAATAATATGAATGATGATACAGCTTCACTTCAAATCACGTCACAAGGACATTTTAGATGAGAATCATGACGTGAATTACATAGTGGCTAGGTAAAGCTAGGAAAATTAATAAAGATCAATCCAGTTCATCAGTGAGCTGAAGATGAAGCTAGCTAGCTAAGAATTAAGCTACTCACTCCGAATTTCGCCCGCAGAACATCCCGAATTGGTAGCCGTAGCTACAATGAGAAGAAAGGAGAAATCGTGTTGCGAATGACCTGCGTACAACACCAACACCATCAACCTGACTTTTGTGGTCTCCAAATCACACCATTCCCCAAGGCCAAGTTAAAGTAGTTTAACGACGGCCGTGGCTGCGAACAGCGCTACCTTGCATCGCCTCAAGTTCCGTCTCCAAAGACTTGATAGCAGCGTGCGTGCTCTCCAGATCCTTGTTCAGGCGATCACGCTCACTAATAAGCTTCTGCTCCCATTGTCTGAATCGGTGCTCCTCGATCTTAACCTGCTCAGTGAATCGCTTTCGCAGGCTCTCTTCCTCTTCCTTGAACTTGGGGTTGTCAAGCTTTCTGGGTCTGGCCTCGCCGAACTTGCGTGTCTCCATCTGCTGGGCGCGGTAGGCTTCGTAGTGTGCCTCTTCCGTGGTGTGGATGAGGTCCAACATGTGGGTTCGGATCAGGATCGAGCGCAGCTTCTTAAAATCGCAATGGTCCTCGTTCTCGACCTCAGCAACACCCCACGAGTATTGGCGGCCCTTGACGATACGTCCATCACCAGTCTTGACATCCTTCTCGGAACCGATGACAGCGAATGGCATAGCGCCCATAAGGGATCGTGCGTGTTGAGCGGCTTGCTCATCATCTTCTTCGACGGGTGGTGTGTAGATCTTGATGCCTTGTGCCTCGATAACAGCCCGAATCTAATTGAGATTAGCATTGCACATTCAATGTTTGTAAGGTGAGCATACTCTTTGCTTGAAGCGAGACAAGTCAGCTGGGCTAAGAGTATCTGCCTTTGCGACAACGGGGATCAAGTTGACTCTAGAGCTTAGTCTCTTCATAACCTCAATGTCCAATGGCTTCAGGGTGTGCCCGGTGGGTCTAATGAAGTACAGACACGCGTGAACACGAAGATCAATCTTGTCAACACGGCGGGGCTGTTGCTCTTGCAACATATAGGACTCATGTTGATCATCCAAGAATTCGATAATTGGCATCCACGAGTCGCGGTTGTTAACGTAGTCTCCGAAGCCGGGCGTATCGATAACGGTGAGGCGGACTGCATAATTGTTAGTAGGCGCAACAGATATATGCAATCTTCGAAATACATACCCTTGAAGAATTTCTCCTCCAGCTCGGCCTTTGTAATTTCAATCTCGACAGTCTTGTCCACTTGCTTTGCGTGTCTGCGCTTGTGGTCCGCGTAGTTTTTGATAGTTGTGGAGAAGAGGGTGTTGATGAAGGTCGTCTTTCCTAATCCAGATTCACCAGCAACCATAATCGTGAACGCAGCTCCTCTCTTTGCTACGATTTTATGGCGTTGGTTGGGGCTACAACACAGTCAGTATTCGACATTGATTGATTAAGGAGTCTGGTTATCGTACAGGTTGGCAATCCCGATTGGGGATGCGCTTTCTGAAGTTGGTGGAGCCATTGTGAGAATGTGTGCTGGTGCTTCGCGATGGTGTTGTTTGAACTTCTCGCTGATTCTCTTTGTTGTGTGAGAAAATGAATTGGGATGGAGTTGTTCAACAACAACGTCTGGACGTCCGTGTGAGGAAATTCGCACTTTCCAAAAGTTCCCCTGAGCTGGGGTACGCTAAGCTAAACAAGTCTAGCTGCCTACTACCTCTCCTCTTGTACCTCTAGGTCTGCCCACCCGGATTAATTCGGCCCGGATTCTCAAAAAATATGCCGATATGGCTTTTTTTTTCCTATCGAGAAAGAAAGCTCGATAACAGCAATGTCAAATCAACGGTGACAATGAAGACGGAGTTTAAGGTAAATATAGATATAAATGCCTAAAATATTATGCACTAATCACATCATAGTTCTCCAACCTTTTAGGGACTGTGTATAGTCAGGGAAACCTACTTTTCAGTCCTGATGGCTCTTGTCTCTTCTCCCCAGTGGGAAATCGAGTAACAGTGTTCGACCTCGTAAAGTTTGTATACTCTCATCAATCTGAATCCAATAGCATCTGACATTCTGCAGTAACAAATCACATACCCTCCCATTCGCACACCGAAAAAATATAGCCAGGATAGGCCTCACACCGCGGGGTAATCTGCTTCTTACGATTGACGAAGATGGTCGAGCAATCTTGACGAATGTACCAAGAAGGATCGCTTTACACCACTTCTCCTTCAAATCCCCCGTTACAGCTCTCGCATTCTCTCCGTCTGGGCGACATTTTGCAGTGGGAGTTGGGAGACATATAGAGGTCTGGCATACACCTTCGACACCTGACCAAAATGCGGAAGGGGAATTAGAGTTCGCTCCATTCATACGGCATAGAGTCTACACAGGGCATCATGATACAGTACAAAGTTTAGAATGGTCTAGCGATTCCCGATTCTTTCTTAGTGCCGCCAAAGACTTGACGGCTCGAATATGGAGTCTAGATCCGGAGGACGGCTTTATACCCACGACATTGGCAGGACACAGGGAAGGCGTTCTGGGCGCGTATTTTTCGAAGGACCAGGAGACGATCTACACAATCAGTAAAGATGGCGCCGTTTTCCAGTGGGCCTACTTGCGAGATCCAAATGCGCCATTACCGGATGACGACGAGGAAATGGAAGATGCAGATGAGGATTCGCGTACACGATGGAGGATAACAGAACGACATTTCTTCTCGAGGAATAATACAAAAGTAAACTGTACGGCTTTCCACGCAGAGTCGAATTTATTGGTTGTTGGATTCTCAGACGGAGTCTTCGGTCTTTATGAAATGCCAGAGTTTAATGAAATACACACTCTGAGCATCTCACAAAACGACATTGATTTTGTTACGATCAATAAGACTGGAGAGTGGCTCGCATTTGGGGCCTCGAAACTGGGTCAGCTCTTGGTTTGGGAATGGCAATCAGAGTCGTATATCCTCAAACAACAGGGGCATTTTGATTCGATGAACTCCCTGGTCTACTCCCCGGATGGCCAGAAGATTGTTACTACTGCTGATGATGGTAAAATCAAGGTTTGGGATGTCAACTCTGGGTTCTGTATAGTCACATTTACTGAACATACGAGCGGCGTTACAGCCTGCGAATTTGCGAAACGAGGGAACGTTCTCTTTACATCAAGTTTGGACGGTTCCATCAGAGCATGGGATCTTATCCGATACCGAAACTTCAGAACATTTACGGCGCCGACCCGGCTGTCATTCTCCAGTTTGGCGGTAGATCCAAGTGGTGAAGTCGTTTGTGCTGGCTCACTAGATTCATTTGATATCCATATTTGGTCTGTCCAAACTGGACAATTACTTGATAGACTAGCAGGTCATGAGGGACCAGTCTCTACATTAGCATTTGCGCCTAATGGAGGTGTTGTTGTCAGTGGAAGTTGGGATCATACCGTTCGCATCTGGTCAATCTTCGACCGGACCCAAACGAGTGAGCCGCTCCAGCTACAAGCAGATGTCTTAGATCTAGCTTTCCGGCCAGACTCGAAACAACTTGCGGTCTCTACGCTAGATGGTCAATTGACTTTCTGGTCTGTGTCCGAAGCAGAGCAACAATCAGGAGTCGACGGCCGACGAGATGTCTCTGGAGGTCGAAAAATCAGTGACCGTAGGACCGCAGCAAATGCTGCTGGCAATAAAAGCTTCAGCACCATTCGATACAGCTCAGATGGGGAGTGTGTGCTGGCAGGTGGGAATAGCAAGTACATCTGCCTGTATTCAGTCTCATCACTCGTTCTTTTGAAACGCTATACCGTCAGCGTCAACCTATCACTATCTGGAACCCAAGAGTTCCTCAACAGCAAGTTATTGACAGAAGCTGGACCATCCGGGCTCATAGATGAGCAGGGAGAAGCTTCTGACCTGGAAGATCGAATCGATAAATCGCTACCTGGAGCAACACGAGGTGGTGATCCATCAACCAGAAAACGCATGCCAGAAGTCAGAGTCACGGGCGTATCATTCGCGCCTACCGGGCGTTCATTCTGCGCAGCATCGACCGAAGGCCTTCTCATCTACAGCCTCGATACAATACCACTTTTCGATCCCGTCGACCTAGACTTAGCCGTCACGCCTGCTTCGACATTACATGTCCTCTACAAAGAGAAGGACTACCTCAAAGCTCTCGTCATGGCATTCCGCTTAAACGAAGCCGCCCTAATCCGCCAAGTCTTCGAAGGAATCCCACACAAAAACATCAGCCTCGTAGTTGAAGAAACACCCGTCGTCTATATTCCCCGACTCCTCCGTTTCGTCGCCATGCAGACCGAAGAATCCCCCCATCTAGAATTCTGTCTCTTATGGGTTCAAGCTATCCTAGTATCACACGGACAATGGGTTAGCGATAATCGCGGCACTGTTGATGCCGAGTTGAGGATTGTCAGTCGTGCTGTGGGGAAGATTAGGAATGAGCTGAGGAGACTGGCGGATGAGAATGTGTATACGATTGATTACTTGCTTAGCCAGCCGGTTTCTAAGCCGGTGGTTCTGAATGGGTTGAAGAGTATTTTGAATGGAGATACTCAAGATGTTGTTATGGATGTCGAGGATGATGATGAAACTGAATGGATTGGGCTAGATTAGGGATACGAAAATGTATCAGTTTCTCTGTACGAAACTCAAGATTGGATGGCGTGAAGGAGTTTAACGCGAACATTCCTTCGAAATCCACACTCATCATGACTTGTTCTCTACTAGCTAAATGGTCACCAAACATCAGGCCCAAAGCTGATGGATTATGCTAGTTGCGACCAAGCTTCGGAGCCCCTATCTCGGTGCATGAGCCGCCTGCCTATTTAGGAATGGTTAATCCACAGCAAAATCTCACTTCACAAACTTACCAAGCCATCTTCAAAATAGGCAATATATACCCCGAGTCGTGTATTAAAATGATAAAAGCTATGACACGGCGATAATATTTACAAGTCTCGGCATTTACCGAAAAAGCGCTTGACCCTTTAACTTTATATTTGCCTTCCCCTCTGAGCCTCAGTCTTCGTTCTTCATGGCTTCGACCATCGGTGTTACCGACCTGCCAAAGTCTGGTAGACTGCCCGCACAGTACCTCCATGGCGCCAAGGTTCAGCCTCCATGCTATACCGGATGACAAGAAGTCATTGTTTGATGCCATTGGTGGATTGAGGCATCGCGAATAGACCGCACGTGAAAGGGGAAGGTCCAAATGGAATGAATTCCAAAGCTTTCATACAAGGCCATGGCATAGTATCTTTATAAACTCTGTCCTATTCCTGACTTTTGAAGTGTCAATCGAAGCTGAATAGACCACCAAAATGAAGTTCCTTTTCTTTTCCGTTGGCTTTGCTGCTACTGCCTTCTCCCTTGGATCGGCGCTGAACATCGGTGAGATAAATGGCCCTGGATTCCTCTCGCCGTATGCCGGAAAAGCTATTTTGGCTGTGCAAGGGCTGGTCACTGCTAAAGGGCCCAGCGGTTTCTGGATCCGGTCCACGACGCCAAACTCCAATTCAATATCGTCGAATTCCGTATACGTCTTTAGTAGCAGTGTTGGCAAGAACCTTACCGTCGGCGATATCATAACTTTAGATGCCACAGTATCCGAATATCGATCTTCATCGGCGTATTTGTACCTCACTGAACTTACGGCGCCAAAAAATATCAGTCTCATCTCAACTGGAAATCAAGTTACCCCGTTGGTCATTGGTGAAGGAACGAAATCACCGCCGACTGAGCAGTTCAGTTCATTAGACAAGGGTGATATTATGGGGGTGCCGAACAATTCCAGTCAAGTTTCGGCTCAGAATTCGACCCTCCAACCTCAGCTTTACGGGTTAGATTTCTGGGAGAGCCTATCTGGGGAATTGGTGACAGTTCAAAATCCAACAGCCATTGCAAAACCTAATGCCTACGGGGATACATGGGTGATTGGATCTTGGAACACCACGGGCCTAAATTCACGGGGTGGTCTAACTCTCACTGCCCATGGTAAGACCTTCCTACTTCCGCCGGATTTGGAATTGCATGCTAACATGGTCCTACAGACTCAAATCCAGAAGCTATTATGATTGCCAGCCCCTTGGACGGCTCTGACAATCCGAAAGGAACGAAAGTCGGTGATTCTTTGCAGGACATTACGGGAGTAGTCACTCAAGCTTTTGGATATTATGTGATCAACCCTCTCACAGCTCTAAATATCACTGGGTCAGCACAGCCAACATTGCCACCACCAGCGACATTTAGTTCCTGTGGTGACTGCAAAGGGCTTACCGTGGGATCTTATAATGTTGAGAATCTAGGCCCAAACACCACACATCTCCCCAATATTGCGGCTCATATTGTAGATTATCTGAAGACCCCAGACCTAATGTTCTTGCAAGAAATTCAAGATAATACTGGTGCAACAGATACCGGTGGTACGAACTCTTTTATGAAAATTGCAATATATAAATCTAATGCGATACAGTGGTTGATGCAAATATTACGCTTTCAACACTTGTCGAAGCCATCCGAGTGCGGTCGAATCTCACATACGCATCCACCACCATCAACCCAGTAAATGACCAAGACGGCGGCGAACCGGGAGGAAACATCCGAGTCGCCTATCTCTACAACCCAGCGGTTCTCCAACTTCGAAACCCCAACCCAGGATCAAGCACAGATGCCAACGAGGTCCTCCCTGGACCAGAATTGAAATACAATCCAGGCCGTATCGACCCACTGAATGCAGCATGGACCGCGAGCAGGAAGCCGCTAGCTGCTACTTGGGAGACTGTGGATGGAAAGAACAAGTTCTTCACGGTGAACGTTCATTTCGGGAGTAAGGGTGGGGGGTCTCCGATCGAGGGAGACGCAAGACCTCCTGTAAATGGAGGTGTTTATGATCGTCTCGCGCAGACGAACGCTACAGCAGTAAGTTTCAACCCAGCACCTTTCACTACCAACAAAATCTCACATGGCATGGCACCTAGTCCTTCATCGCCTCCATTCTGGCAGAAGACAGCAACGCGCGGATCATCACCAGTGGCGATTTCAACGAATTTACCTTTGTCGCGCCCCTCGAGACTTTCGAGAGCGTCTCGAAGCTCAAAGATGTTGATGAGGTTACGGGGATTGACGAGTTGGAGAGGTATAGTTATCTCTATGACATGAATTGCCAAGAGTTGGATCACATGTATGTGAGCGAGGCTCTGACGCGCGGGGCTAAGAAAGAGATTATACATGTTAACACGTGGGCTTCATATGCTGGGCAGGTCTCTGACCATGATCCTAGCGTGGCGAAGTTTAATGTTTGTCAGGATTGAAGTGGTAACAATACAGTACAATCGAAATATACCCCTATTTTGTCCCACTATTTTCCTCGCTGTGAAGTCAGCAGGCAGGTTCTTGCCCTTCAAAGGCATCACAGTCGTGCGGCTTCGGCGATTGAACTGCTGATCAATCATACTCCGCATTTTGTACTTGCAAATCAATCCTGATTCTGCCCAGTCGCCATCTCATTATTTCAGATTTAAAGCACGAAATCAATGTGTAAGTTTTGCACAGAGCGGGGTCGAACCCAGAATTACCGGATGTGGTTGCTGGACTTGAAGTTTTGAGCCAATAAGCATCGAACAGAAAATGCACCAAGATGACAAATTAACTTCTGCATCCCTCTTCACCAGTACGAAGCCGTATTTGACGTGATGCTTGGCTTAGCAAATCAGTAACAATGTTTGCAGTTGTTACACGGCATGTAATCAAGAAGACATGTGAATAGATCTATAATTGATGGTCCTGAAGTCCTTTATCTCTATCTCTATCTCCATTTCCATTGATTTGAGCAAAATAATCATAGGATTAGGAGAGAACCATCTGAATAAACGAATATTCATATTCCAATATCCTTCCAAAATGCCAGCTACTACATTAACAGTCCAGACCAAAGGTATCTATCACCACCTGCCCACCTTCCCAGCCCACGATGGCAAAAAGTATTCCGCAATCGTGACAGGAGCAAATGGAATCTCTGGATCAGCTATTGTCGATGTCCTAGCGGGCAACCCAGAGCGATGGGAAACAATCTATGCCATTTCACGCCGTCCTCCAGTGAGCACACAGCCTCATGTCAAGGCAATTGCAGCGGACTTTTTGAGTAGCCCTGAAGATATTGCCGAACTGTTGAGGAAAGAGGGTGTGAAAGCGTCAGTAAACACCTTGCTCTAAGAAGTCATCCGCTCATATGTTACGCTCCAAGCGACTATATATTCTTTGCCTCCTACGTCCAACCACCGACAAAAGCAGGCCAGGCCCTCTGGTCCAACACCGACGAAATGGACGAAATGAACGGTATGCCTTTGCTGTATTCCTTCTAATAGACACAACTAACACCACCACCGTATCCCTTCTCTCAAACTTCCTCTCCGCCCTAACAATGAACGGCACAATCCCCACCCGCTTCCTCCTCCAAACCGGCGGCAAGCACTATGCCCTCCACCTAGGTCCCACCAAACTCCCCATGTCCGAAGACTTCCCCCGCATCCCGCACCCAAACTTCTACTTCCCCCAAGAAGACGCTCTCTCCACCTGGTGTCTCCAGCACCACTCATCCTGGACGGTAACACGCCCCGGCTTCATCATAGGCGCCGTGAAAGAAGCTTTCATAAACATCACCTACGCCCTAGCAATCTATGCCACCATCCAAAAAGAGCTCGGTCTCGCACTTGAATTCCCCGCTGATATCGCGGCTTGGGATGTCAATAAAGATCTCAGTGTTGTGAAACTCATAGCATATCATGCGGAATGGGCCGTCCTTACCGAGGGGGCAGCGAACCAGGCGTTGAATATCGTGGATGATTCGCGGTTCTCGTGGGGTGCGTTTTGGCCTATCCTTGCGAGCTGGTATGAGATTCCGTATGGCGTTCCGGAGTTGGATGAGGGGAAGTATGCTCGGGTTGTTATGCCGGATGATGCGCCGAGAGGTTTTGGGGGCCCGGGGGTGGTGAGTGTTGTGTGGAGTTTTGAGCGGTGGGCTGGGAAGAAGGAGGTTAGGGATGCTTGGGAGAGGGTTCAGGAGAGGGAGGGGTTGGATGTTGGGTTGAATCCGTGGAGGAATGAGAAGGTGCTGAGGGAGTGTTTTGCGACACTTGATGCGGAGATTCTAGGGGGGTGGGGGAGGATTGAGAGTATGGATAAGAGTCGGAGGTTGGGGTGGAGTGGGTGGGTGGATACGAAGGAGGGGATTAGGGATGCTATTGAGCAGTTGGCGGAGTTAAAGATGGTTCCTAATCTTAAGTAAGAGCGAGGTTTGATTTGCTATTATTCAATTTTTAGCTTCGACTACTAAGTCTTGTTTCCCAGGAAGGTGTTCGGCTTCTGCTTCATAATATATCAGGAAAGTAGTACACGCTCATGCTTTAATTACACGTCGTACTCATACGCTATTGAATATAATATTTAGCTAATATCAATCACCACTTCTCACAATTTGAAATACTTTGAACTGAAGTATACCCATGAAACTCGGGCTGTTCACGTTGACATATTATCTAACTATCTGCTCGTGCATTTCATACATTCCAGAATTACAAGTTCAATCCCACCAAGCCTATCGAATACTACTATTGCTCCTACATCGGAGGAGACCTAGCCCAGCCTCACGGATAAAAAGTTCTTTTTCCTAAACAGGAAATTTCTCTCGCGACACAAACTGCTTATCAAGCACTCTCAATTGGTCATTGTGGTACTGAAATTGAAAGTCAAACCAGCCATGTCTTGCGTGGTACTTTATATCCCCACATATATATACGGAGTATATGTAATAACGTCCATCCTTAAGGTAGGCTTCCAGCCCACCCCCCCCATTCATCACTTCCAGATTCCTCTTACACACCATACACGCACAATGTCCACCTTCACCCCTACCCCATCCAAACCATCTATTCTCCTCCTCGGCGCCAGCGGTGCTCTGGGAGACCCCGTAACCCTTGGATTCGCCCGCAACCTCTCGTCGTTCTCCAAAGTTAGCGTCTTGACATCCCCCGATCGAGCGTCCAAATTCACACCTCTGGCAGCGCTGGGCATCGAAGTTCGCTTCGGCTCGCTATTTCAGTCGGGGAGTTATACTAGCTTCGATACTCTGGTATCTATGGTGGGAAATAGTTTGATGGCTCAGCAGCCTGCGATATTCAAGGCAGCGATCGAAGGGGGCGTGAGGCATGTTTATGCATCAGAGTATAATTCTGATTTAGAGCAGGAGGAATTGAGGGCGATGCGGTATTTTGGGGACAAATATGCGGTTAGGGAATGGATTGAAAGAGAGGGTGTTGGAAAGGAAGTTCGGTTTACGTATTTGGAAACGGGGTTGTTTACGGAGTGGGTGGCTGATGTGTTTCACGGGGTTGATGTGAAGGCCAAGACGGTGAGGGCGTATGGGAAGGGGGAGGCTGTTGTTACTGTTACTGGTATTCCTGAGTTCGTATCCCTCCTTCTCCTGGCCCTCGATTATTTCTTCGCCTAGTTCATCCAAGTCTGCAATAGTCAGCCTGCTCCTTTACGTTTACATCCACATCCACATGCTAACACGTTGAGAAAAGTATCGCGAAATACCTAGTCCTCTCAACCCTCCTCCCGTTCACAGAATCCGAAGTAGAAGCCCGCATCCGCACCCTCCGCGTTTCCGGCGAGACGCTCCCGTTCGCCGCGGTCGTGGAAGCGCTGGAGCAGGTCCAGGGTGTGAAGTATGATGTGCAGTATCTCGATCCTGCTGAGGCGAAGAAGAATGAGTGTGAGGCTAAGGAGAGGGGTGATGAGTGGGAGGAGAAGATGTGGAGTATTAAGCCGCTGGCTGCTAGTGGGTATGGGACGCTTGTTGGGGGAGGGGTTGATAATGGGCGGTTTGCGTTTAAGGCTGAGGGTGCGAGGGAGACATTTGAGAGGATGTTTGGAGGGGAGAAGCAGTGAAAGAATGGAAAATAACAACAAGTTCACTACTTCGGAATCCAGATACCTATAACTTTCACCGTGAGAGACGTAAATTGCAGCTTGCTGAGAAAAGAAGGGGCTGCGCTGCAGCCAAGTCGCTCTCAAACCTGATTTGATCATCGTTGGAATTATTCTTAGAGCAAAGTCTCATCACTAGCCCTTTGTGAGACTTGTTAGGAGTAGAGTAACTGCGATGATACCGCAGAAAATAAACAGTATAGAATACAGTGTTCCCGTTTCTATCTTTTATAGGGTAGTAAAATAGGGGCTCTAGGCCACTTCGGGTTAGATCTGACCATGGCTCTAAAAGACGACACACACCCATCCTGATGTTGAAGATGTTGACAAGATTCTATCATTCGGCCATTTTTAACCATCCTCTGCTTGCATTCCTCCTGTCGCCGGATCTTTTTGATTTGTTTATTCCGGCAGTTCTTTGAATAACAAGCCTGCCCTTTGTCGCAGCATCATTCATCATGACCCCTGGACTGGACCTTGCGCCGAAAGAATCCGAGGAAGTATGTCCAAAGTTCGAACTGGATGCAGCATTTGCAAAGCTCGTCGAGTGAAATGCGATGAAGTGAAACCTATCTGTCGACGTTGCGCCATCGGAGGTCGAAAATGCGAGTACAGCAACGCACGTGCAGCACCAAGACGTCGAAACGTAATCACGGTATATCTGCCTCCTACGCAAAGTCAACCGGTGTTCTTCGTAAATGACCGCGGCCTCGATTTCTTCCACCGAAATCTTGCTGCGAAGTTGGACGGACAATTCGATTTAAAGTTCTGGAGTAAGCTTGAATTGCAACTATCACACTCCGAACCGTCAATTCGACATTCCGTATCAGCCATCGGCGTCATTTATCAAGACGTCGAATCGTCTTTACGGCATCCGGTAGGCTATGTCAATGCCAACCCCGAGGCTCAACAGGAGTGGAACACGGCAGTGAAGAGCCTGTCAGCTCGAATTCAATCGCATCCCAACTCGAACTTGGTACCGTTGGTCTGCTGCCTTCTGTTCACGTGTATCGAGTCCCTCAGGGGCAATGTTGAATCTTCTATGCTTCACGTTCAGAGTGGATTAAATATTCTAGCCGCGCTCCGTCGCAATAGCTATTGCGATGCAGTCCCGGATCTTGGGTCCAATCTCTCGTCCAACGATCTTGAAGCCATCGAAGATCACATCGTTCCGATGTTCTCACGTCTGGGTGTACTCTGTTATCTTGCTGGTAGAATAACTCCGCCAATATACGCTCCTATAGCTAAAGAAGACTCTCCCCAGGAAGACTTTACCGATTCTTGACGACGGCTCTTTGAAATCTCAGATACCTGCCTCCGATTCATTCGCGAAGCCAGTCCTAAGGTAGCTATGTTCCAAATTGACGTAGACGATCTCGTTGAACAGGTTGAACTTCAAACAAGGCTAGATGCATGGTGCAATCAGCTAGATGGACTTCTTGAACGAATGCAGGCTGCCGATAACCTGGCGAAACAGGACGCGCTCAATCTACTTTTGGTACAATACAAATTCATTTACATCTGGATACGAGTCTGCACCACAGCTGGGGAAACGGTCACAGACTTTTACCACACCGACTTTGAAGAACTTGTGCATCACGCGGAACAAATCGCCAACCCAGGCGTGGGAATGCCAACACCGCAACCGCTGTCTTTCGACGTACAAATTCTGGCGCTTCTGTATTATACCGCTCTGAAATGCCGTCATCCCGCACTACGAAGACGCACGCTGAAAATGCTGCAATTGGCGCCTCGGCGAGAAGCGCTCTGGAATGCACATCATGCATACGTAACTGCCAAACGAGTGATCGAGCTGGAAGAAAGGCATCTCAGCGGGCAAGAATTGCCAGACGAGACTGCGAGGCTGCATGGTCTCCCCCTGCCCGATGATGAGTCTCGGATTCACAACCTGGGCGAGATGCCTTTTGACTTCGGAAGTTTGACCCCAGCATCGTGCCCAGCCCGACTTATTCAGGCACGCTTGAAGCTGTGCTCCAGACAAAGCCGTGGGGGCTATTGGGGGAGTGGCGGACAATCACGGAGTATATCAAGCTATGATGCAGTGGGTATTTGTTGTTGGTTGTTCTAGAAGTAGAGAGCGCTATCTATGATGTGGCTCTAGGGTTTCCAGCTAAGACTCCCGCCATCAATACAGTGACCAAAAATACCTGCTCATCCGAACTGTGTTGCTGATCGAGCTAATACGCACATCTCGCCAAGTTCCAAAATCACCACAAGAAAATCTAGCCGAGATTCTACACTAGCACTTTTCTCCTCAGCCGAATAATTTTAAGGCTTATACCTCTTTTGTAAGTGATGGTCGTCCATATACGAGCTACTCGTGGCAAAATCAGCCTTTCTGTGCAGCTTGACCGACCAGTCCGCGCTGCTCCACTGGCCACCAAACGCAATACCAGGGTGCAATACCGTCGTCGCAAGCACTGCCACGGAAATCATCGGCCCCTCCAATATCATAAAAGAAACCTTGTCATTGGCAATGGGTCCATTGAAACCTTACTGCAGCTCTGCAACACGGTGTACCGAACGGATGAAGATGAGCACCATAGTCGCGCCGAGCGCATACTGGAACTAAGTGAACTTTTTCGTGACCCTTAGCTCGAGAAAGCGTACGTCCTTGGCGCTCTCACTCGTCCTGTGCAGGCGGAATATGAATTCCAACCACCAATCCATGAAGATGAGCAGCGAGACGACTTGAAACATAACACCAGCGACCATGATTGCCCTTCCTGTCTCACTCCCGGAGTTATCATCGGTTGTGGCTGTGAGCCCGGCGCCGGCACCGTGAAGGACGAGCGAGATAAAGTCGCTTGTCATGAAGGTGATTGTGTAGGTGCGCGGGCTGAAGCGGGAGATTTGCTGGCCGTAGACGATGATTATGCAGTAGAGGCAGAGGTAGAGAGCGCCGGTGAGGAAAGCGGATGCGATTGTTAGAGGGACGAGATAGCTATGAGTGTTGTCAGGACCCTGTTCTCAGATTTGGACGGGATGCAGGATTAAGGGGAAGAGAAAGTTTGCCTGATGAAATTGTTGAAGTCAAATGGGTTGTCATGCAGCATGATTCTGCCGGCATATCCAACAACCTCAAGAAGAAGACCATAGATACGACCGTGAATCCCTAAGTCTTGTACTTAATGCCAAGCCTGAGCTGCACGATCAGAAGCAGGCCAAAAGCAGCAGCATAGACGACATTGCCAGCAAGCGTGGGTTAGATATTCTACCTGAGCGCAGCTGAGGGGACATTTTCCCACGGTGCAGTTGGCAGTGCTTTGGAGAGGACAGAGTCTGGCATTTTGGCAGTAGATTCGAAAAGAAAGGATGAGAGTTAGATTGTAGAGCGAGGAAGAGGAGGAAGAAACAAGAGTGAGAGACTCGTGGCTATAATATTTTGCACCATTGATTTAATGGATTGATCTGGGTCCATCACCACGAAGCACTCCTACTCGTATCTATATACTCTCGACTGTTCGCAGCCTTCCATTGACATCGACTTCCCGGATCTGTCTGCGTGCCTTCGCAACTCACGACTTCCGGTCAAAAGGGGTCAGTCAATTACGAGACAGCCCTAAAGCCAGCGTGTGTCCAGCCTTGATCTCGAGACCCGCATGACATGATTGGCCCAACTCAGTAGGTACACGAGGCTTGGAGGACCGGGCGTTACCTAGCTAAGAGTAAAGGGGGGGACAGATTTACCGAACCCCTACACGCAAATCATCTATTCAGTAACTACTAGGTACGTTTTACCATATAAAATCGAAGTTTTTCAGTACTCACGGACCAGAAATCCAAAAATACACCTTTTACACTTGTAGGTGGTTCATCCGAGGTGTTCCCCCCCCCTTTAGTTAAGCCTGTCTAAGCGACAACTCTTGATTGGCGCACAGGCGAGCGTCTCGTACCCGTCTAACCAAAAATGATCTCGTAACCGACTAACTAGATAGGGAAAAAGGAGTGCGCCTTCAAACATGCATTTGGGTGGGGGGACCGAGTTTGTCTATATATTATATTCTCTAGTATTCCCAAGTTAACTTATTATTAGTATTATCGAAACTTATGCCTACTATCATAGTACGCGTCTATGACATCACGTCTCCGATCCTCTCCTCTCCCTCACTCTCTTCACCTCAGTCGCTTTCCCACGATATAACAGTGATGCCGTGACTGGCTGAGGTGAACCCAGCCTGCCTTCTCTCATAGTCCCCATGGCCACCCAATCTCCCTCAGAAGAGGGCCGACTCGTCCAAGAGACGGTCGTGCAGCAATCCATACTTCAGCAAGCACAAGCTGCTGCTGCCGCCCAGACTTACCCCGCGAGACGCACGAGACAGGAGGCCCTCCTGCAAAAGACTGACCTCCTCACTCTCGATGAAGCCGAGGACGACATACCCCCTCCTACTTACGCCGAGATCTATGGCGAGATCTACGACGAAAAGAACAGCCTGGGCACCAGTGCCCATGTCACCGATGACGGCCGTGTCAATATCCGCATCAATCAGTTCAATCGCCGTTTGTCCCAGATCCTTACTCCTGCTTTACGTCAACAAGCCCAGAGTGTCCAAGATAGTCGCCCGCCTCCTCTCCCCTACATTCCCCCTTCCATGGGAGGGCGAGGAGGGAGTTCCTCCACCCCCGTCCTTAAACATCGTCATCCAGGTTGTGGGCTCACGCGGAGACGTGCAACACTTCGTTGCCTTGGGAAAAGCCTTGAAAGACAGCTACGGCCATCGCGTACGTCTAGCGACTCGTCCTAACTTCAAGGGCTTTGTGCAGGAGAATGGCCTGGAATTCTTCAGCATCGGCGGCGACCCTCATCTTTGAGACCGTGAGGAAGACCGGCCAGCGTGTCCTCCTTTCTAAAGGCTGGGGATGCATGGGTGCGGACAGGCTTCGTATCCCCGACGGCGTCTTTATGATAGGCAACGTGCCGCATGACTGGCTTTTTAAGCACGTCTCGCGCGTCGTTCACCATGGTGGTGCAGGAACCACCGCGGCAGGAATTACCGCAGGCCGGCCGACTGTAGTCGTTCCTTTCTTTGGAGACCAGCCTTTCTGGGGCGCCATGGTCGCGCGAGCAGGCGCCGGCCCCGATCCAATCCCTCGCAAACAACTCACAGCGGACAAACTAGCCGATGCCATTAATTTCTGCCTGAAAACCGAAAGCCTGGAACGCGCTAAAGAACTCGCAAGCAAGATCGTGGTGGAGCGAGGCAGTGACACAGGTGCTCAGTCGTTCCATCAATATCTCGAGGTCGACCGACTACGTTGCACCCTTGTACCATCTCGACCCGCTGCGTGGCGCATCAAGCGCACCCAGGTCAGGTTGAGCGCTCTTGCTGCCTGTACTTTGGCGAATGCAAATCTTTTGGATTTCCATGACTTGAAGCTCTTTAGACCACAAGAATACCACACTGACGAAGGTCCTTGGGATCCAATATCCGGAGGTGCTGCGGCATGTTATAGGGCGTTCAGCGGCATGGCGATGGGGGTAGCCGAGATTCCCTCGGAGACGTTGAAACCTTTTCACATTTCCGTTGGGTCCAGCCGACAGCAGTCCCAAGAATCAGTGCCGACAATGGCAAGGACAAGTGAGAGCTTACATGTAGGGGAAAGATCAACTCCGTCAACTTCGCCCCAACAAAGTCAGACGAGCTTGAATGTGCAGAACTCTGGCTCCGGCAAAAGCCCTGACATGTTGCGCCCGACTGGCGTGCATATAAGCAAAGGCGCGGGGCGTTTCGTAAGGACGTTTGTGCAGATACCTATGGAAATCTCCGTGGGTTTGACCAAAGGGTTTCACAATCTCCCTAAGCTTTGGGGAGACGATACGGTGCGCCCTCTTGAACAAATCAGCGATTTCAAGTCAGGCGCCATGGCAGCAGGAAAAGAATTTGGCTTTGGCTGGTACGATGGCGTTACTGGCCTCGTCACTCAGCCCTGGAAAGGGGCCCAGAAAGAGGGTGCTAGCGGCTTTGTCAAAGGAGTCGGCAAAGGGATCGGAGGATTTGCAACCAAGCCGTTCGCAGCCCTCTCTGGTATCCTCGGTCATACAATGAAGGGGGTACACAAAGAGGTGCAGAAGTTATTCGGCAGCAGCGTACAAAACTACATCGTCACGTCTAGGGTGGCTCAAGGATACGAGGAGTGGCTGCAGAGCTCCGATGCAGAAAAGCAAGACGTCATTGTTCGGTGGAAGCTGATGCAGAAATGAAATCCCTAAAGAAGGAATGCAGCCCTGACGAGATGGTTCAAGGTGAAATCAACGAAATCATCCGACTGTCGATCCAGGAGACGTCATGTAGAAACGTAGAAGAGGATACTAATAGAGGATAAAGATGATGAAGACTTGCAGAAGGCATTGAAGTTAAGTATGCAAGGACACGAATCTGATGCCGAGTATCGGTACGGGGAGGCTTCAGGGATGTGATTAATCTTGCCAGGTGTCTATAACTCGGCACATCACTCGATACGTGAACCAGTCATTTCGAGACTCAAGAACCGAGAGTAATAGTCAGTTCTTGCGGGGCGAACTTCAAAGGTATTTTTACCTTACCTTACCTTGACGGACTGTGAAATGAGTAGAGAATTCATCCCAAGACATTCATTATGTTAACTTCAACGCTGAGAGAGCAAACATAAATTGCAGCTTAGAGAAGGGGGGCTGCGGCGCCACCAAGTTACTTGCAAACCTGAATTGATCATGGTCAGAATCATTCTCGTCACCCTCCTTTGAGACTTGTTATGAGTAGAGTAACTGACTGTCTTTGTGGATTATGCTGTGGCGTAAATCTCCTTTAAAATCTACAAATAGTAATAATTCTAGAGCTTCAATCCTCAGATAGCTGATCTAGGCTCTGATCAGTACCCTGGACTTCTATATTAATTAGCTAGGTTGACTACCTAGGTAGGCAGGATGCAACTTAAATAGGTAATGATCCACATGCTAAGCACAACACTAGCAAGGAAGAGATTAATTGCGCTTCCGATTAGTCGTCCGTCAGTCGTCTGGGCTGGGGAACACCGGAATACGGAATACGAACGGTCTCTGTGGAGTAAAGTATTTAGCCTCCCAGCCTCGCCCCTAGCACCCTTCCCGTTGGATGACGTTCCTTGTCGCCACCTCACCTCAAGCATCAGGCTGACTGACATGCAGACCCACCATCATCATTACCTACCTTGCCTACCAAGTATTGCTCATTCATCGCGGACTCGGACTCGGACTCAGTCCGCGCGCCAGGTCATCGCGATCAGTTTGATTTTCTTAACAGAACATGACATAGTACCTATGCAATATCGCTTGTGGGCCTGATGACCAGACCAGACCAGACCACATCATGGCTGGCGACATGCATCAATCAGCAAAGCGTTGATCTATCTATCGGCGCATAGCATCGTGCACTACTCACTTTCAAAGAAGCAATAGCAACGGGAATAATATCAAGGCGTAAAGTGGGTGTGGAATACGAATTGTCAAGATGCTTTACTTTGTAGTCGTGCAGTGTAAGGTAGCTTTGCGTTGGTTGTATCTATAGTAAAATCAGATGAGATGAAAATGAAGCGATACAGTCTACCTAAGGTAGATAGGTATATAAAAGGTTCGTCCCATGCCACGCCATGCCATGCCTCATATAAATATTCTACAGAAATACCTACCTAACTACCTACCTACCTAGATAATAACCACTAGCCTCGGATTTCCAAACCGATACCAATACCGGGTCACGCATGCATCAGTCATGCACGAAGTATCCCTTGCTTGCCCCCTGCCCTGCAATGCAATGCGGAGAAGTCCCTTGCTTGTCTCGCTTGCCTTGTCCTGCCTCCCCTTACCGGCTGTGCATGCGTGCGTGCGTGCTCGATCCCTCCCGCCTGTACGCCGTCTGTGAATGGCTAGATGGAGAGTAGCGCATGCACGGATGCCTAAGGTAGGTCGAATTGGGTTGGGGCTTTTGTGGAGATGCCTGGTTGCGTATGCCAAGACTTCTCTTCCACTAAGGCTTCCCTGTTTCTGTTTAGCTGATAAGACACAGAGAGAGATGAACGACGACGAGGGACTGTAGAGCAAGAGCCGTCATTTTTTCGTCATCTTTGACTCGTACAAAGTCTAGGTACCTAGGTAAGGTACCTTAGGTAGGTATCTGAATCTGCCTTGTGGTCGAAATATTATGCCCTGCTTATGTAATTGTGGAGATCTTTCGTTCATACTGTACTGTACAGCGATGCTTTTCGCGCGTGTGCAAGTGCTTCCGAAGATGTGGTCTGATAATATGGAGTATAGTACTTTACGGGGTATACAGTAAAGAGAAAGTGATGTGCATACAAACCCCACCATCTCGTCCCGGGGATGATGGGTGAAGATATCTACTCTTCCTGGATTAATCAAGCATGTCGATCCACGACTGTTTGAGTATATTACATGAGGCCTAGAATGCTTGCGGTGCCTTGCTATTTGTACATGTGTTTCAGCCCCGCCGACTATTGCTAGGTACAGACAGTAGTACCTTTACGTCTCGTGGAAATCCCGTGGAGAGGTCAGGCTTGTATACTGGGCGTGATTGTAAGGGATCATAGTCCCGGCCCGTCACATCTAGAATGACATGGCCTATGACGGGTGCGGGCGCGGATCAATCCTCCCACGCACCCCTTCAGAAAACGTAAATTGATTGGTTGATCGTGATGCGAAAGTCACTGGCTCTTAAGATCGGCATGGTTGACTCTTGATTGATATATATATAGCCATTTCTGCCATTGCTTTGTTTCCATCTATCACACTACCTATTCAACTCTCTGCATACCCAAAAGCAACATTCAGGTACAGGACAGGTGCCTACAATTCTCCACAAGTCATCATCATCATCTATCATCTATCATCCATTCCATTCCATACCATCCCATTTCTCCATCTCCATCTCCATCTCCATCGAAATACGACTTTTCCACAACCGTCGTCCTCGTCGTCTACCAGCCACGATGCCTTCCGCCTCATCACAATACAACACACAACTTGCGTCTCCTCCTCCAGAATACAACGACATGCAAATGCCTTCTGAAAATGCCATTTCATCATACGCTCGCTCCATGCACCGACACACGCAACAGCAGATGGAGGCTGCGGCCTCGGCAGCTCGCAGGAGGAGTTCCACCAGCACCACCAACTCGCAGGGCACATGCACATTAAATTCCGAATCCGACGTTGGGAGCATGGACAGCAGATCTATATAGCCTCAATGAGATCTTAGTGAACTTGACACGGTCCTTGGAGGCTTCGATTGATGCATATGGGTGGAGGGTGGTAGCTATAGGGGGATGGATGAAGGATGGGATATTGCGTTGCTGAGCAGTGCAGGAAGTCGGCTCATTATTGGCCCTTTGAGTCGTTGTGTATATATATGGATTGGGCTGGCGTTCATTGGAGTGGGGTTTGAGCGGTACAATACACATTGTTTCATCTCGCGAGCAACGCTTGAGATCTTTCTTTCCGAGTTGTTTCTCTTGGATGAACTGATGATACATCACCATCACCTACCTTATTGTCTTCTTGCGATACTTGCATTGTGATGGACACTTTCATATACGTTCATGTGGCACTTCACTCATGCAACTTACCGTTTCGCATACCACTTGCCCATTCCATTCGTACCAGAAGTCTTAGTCCCCAGCCCAGCCAAGCTCAGCATCCAAGTACTCGATCACAATTAATGCTCGTCATCGCACGTGGCAACATGCGTCATTACATCAGCTTCACAAACTAACTTGAGCCTTTCCTTGATATTGCATTCCTCACATCACATTCATCTCATGTCATCGATTCCCTGATCAATACAAGTAGCTGTCAGCCTATTTTAGCATCTCAACAGTTCAAAGAAATTCCAAGAATCGTCCCCTCAACCCCTTTCAGAGCCGGATATCAATATAGGTAGGTCATGGTTCATTGGAGCCGTCTAGAAAGTAAGCATCTGCACTACTATTCTTCACTTGTATTTATTTTTAGAACTAGAACTGCAATTATGACGACTTTGTCTCACTAAGCCAACCTCCTATTCCCATTCATATGCTAACTACTTTCTGCTGTTCTAGATGAAAGTCTAGGGAATCCCAAGTGGTGGTGTATGTCAACATTTCCCCCTCGCTAATACTGACGTCTTCTGTGGGTCAGAAACGCTGCATGCGCAAGTGTCCAATTATCTATACAAGGCATGCTGTATCTCAATATACAGAATCATACCTACCTACTCCTCCGCTTTTGACAGCATGTCAATAGAAGACTTTGTTGTATAACGACAGTAATATCTTGGAGTAGTAATACAACAAGGAGCTCAACATTTTTTACTGCAGTTCAAAACCACAAGTCATCGAAACCATAAAGTGCCTTGAAGTATCCATCCACCTCCTTCAATTGCATCGAGAGTCGACTCCAAAAACCGCCACGCACGTCAACAGCACATGTAAGACTTACATTCGATACCTAGACTGATTCCTGACATGGTATTCGCTGTAAGCACCTGCACCTGCACCTGCACCTCCACCTCCACCACCCTCTTCACTTGACAAAATGAAAATGAAAATGAAAGCATCCAAGCACTTATTACCATCTCCCCTCCCTCTATAGCTATGCCATCTAAAACCCATCCAAGCAATCGCAAGCCCTTCCTTCACTCAGCAGTCTATGCCAGCCCAGCCTCCTTCCACATGCATACACAACCATAACTACCACCGCACCACATGCACACCGACCGTTACGTTAGACCCCATTTCCCCATCCACATCTTCATCCGCATCCCTACCAACTCACCCTAGTATACTATAATCACAACCACAACCACAAGATCTGCATGCGCACACTACCGCAACCCATAGCCAACCGCAGTCATAAACGACAGGTTAAAGCAATTGCAAGCAAAGCAAAACGCACCGTACCGTACCGTACCCTGCCATTTAATTCCACACCCAGCACATGTACAAATCCTCAAATCAAAGCACAAGATATATACGTCTACATACACCTAAACTTCATCCTCATCCTTCCCGGCCCCCTCATCACCGCAATGATGCACAATGATGCAACCCCCCCCCGGGCGCCATATCTCAAATCCAATTGGTTCCCAGATGTGAGTCGATCCCGAGATATGCATATGCCTCAGCGTACGTACATGTACGCCGTATATCAGTGCCTAGCTATAAGATAAATATACAGCAAGTACTAAAGGGTTTGGTAGACTACACCTATATACACCTGCCTATATCTATCTCCTCTCCTCTCCTCTCCTTTCCTTTCCTTTTCTTGCTTTCATTTATTGATTTTCTACAGTAGCATCGCGTCATACTCATCTTATTCATATAATGCATCGATCACGCACTAAAGAATTCGAATTCGAAATCCAAAGTAAAGCAAAGCAAAGCAAAGCAAATTAAACTCAGCTAATAATCCCGCAAGCAAGTAAAAGCATTATTAACTAATAATGATAGTAACAGTAACAGTAACACCTCTCTCCAGTCCCTCCACTGCCTGGCGTGCCGTACTATACGTAGCCCGGCTGGTAAGCGAACAAACACCCCCTTAACTGTATCTCCATTTTATCAAATCAATCAATCAATCAATCAATCAATGAATAAATGAATGAATAAATAAACGACCCGAGGACTTTCATTCCTCTCAATATCTGCTCTGAAACTGCCTCTAAAACTACGCTTTGTGCTGTTTTCAGTTGATGGGCGTGGATGTAAAGGGGTGGAGAGAAGGATATGTGGGGCTTTAATCTGCTGATATTTTAGGAGGATTGATCATTGAGCAGCGTACCACTGGTGTACTCAGGCCTGGCAGAGAATGAAATATTGACAAGTGAGGCGCTACCGATATCTACACATGTGGTATTTCTACCTGTAAATATTCTCATCATCTTGAATTGTCAAGTTTATATGCAAGGTCCAGGTTCTATATATTGCTCACTTCAAATCGGGCATCGAACCGGACTATGTCACTCATTGGGGTATCAAATTACTCCGTACTCGTACTTATACTGTACATATACACGCCTTAACCATCACCACCTATCTCAAGTCTAACCCGGACTTCCCTAACCAAAGCCTGGCATCCTCAACCTCAACACCATCCTGGCATAACTCCGTCGCTAATTGCATCGCCCTAGTATAATCACCCATCCTCATAGCAAATTTCGCCAGCCACATCCGTGCTTTCGAAGTTGCAGCCGTGACACCCGTGCCCGTATCTCCACTCGCTCCACCTGCAGTTGGTCTCGACTCGTCGTCCGAGGATTGCGAGTCTGCATGGATATTGATAACCGATGCTTCCATATCAGCAGCTCCTTCTTCTTGAGCGACGCACATCTCCATGTAAGCTTTCGCTTCTCCCATCTCCTCCATTCGCTCATACATTCCTGCTATCTGTAGCAAGACTTCAGGGTCCATTGCTCCTCCCTTGTCCCGACCTCCACTACCAAAAGAGCTTCCTACTCCGGCATCGTAGTAGCTATCTGCAAGTAGGGCTCTCTTGAGAGCTTTGATGCCTTCTATATCCCGTCCCATTTTCTGTAAACAGGATCCTACGGCCATCCACATTTTTCCATCCCAGGGTCGTAGGCCTGCTGCACGCTTGTAATACCACAAGGCGTATGCGTGCATCTCAAGCACTTCATAGGTCTGACCTAGGCCGTACCACGCTCTGTAATCTCTCCGGTTGACATCTACCGCTCTTCGGTATGATTCTATGGCGGCGTGAGTATTTTTTAATTCGACATATTCATGACCCATCAATGTCCAAGCACTGAGGCATGACCTGTCAAGTGTCAAAGCACGCCGGAAGTATTGAACGGCCTTCTCGTGCGACGATAGTAATGAATAGTAATTGCCAATGACAACGCAAGACTCGGGTCGGAATTTATCTACTGTAGAGCAGAGATGTGCAAGAAAGGACAATTTCGGTCGGAGGTTCATGACGTAGAGTATGTTGGAATAATGATCCAACGAGTCAAGTCTATGAGGGTGTAAGGCGAGGAGGTTACTGAAGTGAGCATCAGCTGCTAGGAAGTCTTTGATGTGGTATGCGAGGAGTGCTAAGCAGGTGAGTAGGAAAGGACTCGTTGGGAATATGGATAAAAGCTGGTCCAAGGAGTTTGAAAGGTTGGGTGTTGATTGGTAGAGTTCGAGGGATGTGTGGAGATGGAAAATGAACGAGACGATATTCTGTGGAAGGTGTGGTGATATTCGATTGAGCTACAAAATAGTTAGTATTGGGTTTTTGTGGGGAAAGAAGCTTACATACATCCTCAACTCGTCCGATTAAAGAGGTCATTTCCAACCAACAGCCCCAATTCATAGGATAAAGATGTACACTTCGTATCAACCACCGCATAGCTTCTTCTTCATTCTTGTCTTTTGCCAATACCATACCATAGCTAGATCATTAGCAATGCTTTATCACAAAAGGACATGTCTTACAGGTACTCTAGCCAACCCTGACTTCCAACAACTTCTCCGGCTTCGGTAGTATGCTCCTGGAACCAATTTTCCAGATATCGACTTATGGTCACTAGTTGCTTGTTGGTCGTATTCCCTCCATCATGCGGCCCCATCACCATCTCACTGTCCTCATCCTTTTTTCTTTTCGCCAGACATGTATTTTGCATATAAGGCCAAGAATATGCTCTTTTGACTCAATTTTGGTAGTACTGGCGCTAATTTACCAGCAGCTCGACCAGATGATACTCTCGCTTTACCTTTTCCTTTCGGGGTCGTAGTATTTTCAGGCCCTCTCGTTGAAGTTGATGATAAAATCCCAGACAGGACTGTATCTGGCAGAAAGACTGCTGCACAACGATCGAATTCCCGACAATCAAAGAACGACTTTGCCAAAAGATATCGATTTATTTCCTTTGCCTCTAGCTGTGCTTCTTCCGGGTCGAGATTTCCGGTGACGACGATCGGAGGGAGGCCGTCGGGAGGAACTTCAGTCATCTGCGAGTCTTCGGGTTCCGACGCTTCATCAGTTGGGGGAATGGACGTGAGTAGTTCTGCGGCCCTGTGTTCATATTAGCAGGGGGTCTTCGGTCCAGAAGAGAATTGAGTACCACTTCGCAGACTGATATAGACATCTCTCGGAGCATTTTACTACAGCTTCTTGTAGAGCCGCTCTCAGCTGTGCAGTGTCTCGCTCTGTGAGCGCCATTGTCACGGCAGCCGGATCAGCGAATCACCGGGCGAAGTCGATATTCATTGAAATCAGAGCTACCGCTGAAGGTACTGTACGGTAGGTACTGTACGGTGGGGGTGGTTTGTTTGTTGCGCCTTTAGGTTGACGCGTCGAGCTCCAGCAACAATATGACAACAGAGAGAGCTAGGTATAGCCGCACGAGATTCGGGATTGCTGGTCAAAGTAATGCCAAAACAGCGGTCACATTTATGCGGAATTCAAGAGAAGGTGGTTGTTTCCGAGCAAGTACAAGTAATTTTGTCTCAATTGCTTCTCACGACTATTTACTCGCCTCACCTGCGTATGCGGGAAATCGCGACCCACCGCACGCCTCGTACGGTACCTTGACCCCTGATTTCTGCCACCCCACCAATTCACACCGCCTTTGGACTTTGTGTACCGTTAATTATAGGATTCTCAACTCTCTTCCTTCCTCGCTCAACACTTCTGCAATCAATCCAAACCCTCCAACAGTTGCGACCACTGCTATCATAGATATGGCCAAAACTACAACCCTCAAGGAGTTCGAGTCAGTCTTCCCCAAGCTGGTCGACGATCTCCTCGACCATGCAAAGAAGTACAACCTCCCTGAGCAGTTTGTCAAGTGGTACAAAGCTGTAAGTTTGAGTCTCAACAAGGAGACGAGCAAATACCAAGAATATTTGAACTGACAGTACATCCTACATCTAGTCTCTCCAGGCCAATGTCATCGGTGGAAAATGCAACCGCGGCATGTCCGTTCCCGACTCCGTCTCCCTCCTCCTCGAGAAGCCGCTTTCAGAAGAACAATACTTCCTAGCCTCAACTTTAGGATGGATGACCGAGCTTCTGCAAGCCTTCTTCCTTGTATCCGACGATATTATGGACACCAGCATTACTCGTCGAGGTGCGCCATGCTGGTACCGTCAACCTGAGGTCGGAATGGTTGCTATCAACGATGCATTCATGCTTGAATCCGCCATCTACACTCTTCTCAAGAAATACTTCCGCTCCCACCCTGCATACGTTGACCTCCTCGAACTCTTTCACGAAGTCACATTCCAAACCGAGCTTGGTCAGTTGTGTGATCTCCTCACTGCTCCTGAAGACAAGATCGATCTAGACAACTTCTCGATGGAAAAGTACCGATTCATTGTTATTTACAAGACTGCCTACTACTCCTTCTACCTCCCAGTTGCACTCGCTCTTCACCAGCAGAATATTGCCACCCCCGAAAACCTGAAGCAAGCGGAAGATATCCTGATCCCTCTCGGCGAATACTTTCAAATCCAGGACGACTACTTGGACAACTTCGGTCTCCCAGAACACATTGGCAAGATCGGTACTGATATTCAAGACAACAAGTGTTCATGGCTCGTCAACCAGGCTCTATCGATCGCTACTCCCGAGCAGAGAAAGATCCTCGAAGAAAACTATGGTCGCAAGAACAAGGATAATGAGGCCGTGGTTAAGAAGCTGTACATTGACCTGAAGTTGGAGCAAATGTACAAGGACTATGAAGAGAAGCGTGTCGGTGAGATCAGAAAGATGATTGATGAGGTTGATGAGTCTGGGGGCTTGAAGAAGACTGTTTTCGAGAGCTTTCTGAGCAAGATCTACAAGAGAAGTAAGTAGGTTTGTCGCGTGTAGGGGGTGGGGGGTTACGAAAATTCATGAAAAGTTTCTTGAAGCCATCAATCTTAAGCAGTCGCAATACCTTTGTGGGTTCCACATGTTAGACATTTAGCTTGAGCTCTAATTCTCTGATATACCCATTTTTAAGGCCGTCGATTTAGTTCATTTACAATTGTGTCCTCGTTTTGGATGACATGTGTCTATATTACTATTTTCCTCGCCCCTATCCTAAC